>PISX010005691.1:0-61419 GCA_004024625.1 Mellivora capensis | reverse complement strand
TTTGTCTTGTAATAAAATAATAAAGTAACAAGCTGGAAGGACAATGTTAAAAATATTTAGTGGACATTATTTTATATTGCAAAGTATTTAATCTGCTTCTACAGAATGTAGAATAACAGCATCAGAGCATGCAAGAGATCAAAGTCCAGTAGCTTCCAACTTCTTCCACGTCTCTCCACTATGTATATATCTCTATGTATATCCCTACATATAGCTAGTCTCTAACTTGAACTGAATGGTCTGGAATGGCCAATGTGATATATTATACTTTCTCCTGCTGGCCACAGACAACCTATAGTAGCCTTTGAAATCATTCTCTCTATTCCCAAGTGTTTTTGACTGCTTTCACTTCAATCAAATTGTCTTTATTCCAGATTCTTGGCTCTCATACCTTGAATTCTGAGTTTACATCTGGTCTCCTTGGCACACCAACTCTTGAACTTCCTTCAGGAAACTGGCTTGGATTTGACATATTAGCCTTCCATTTTGGGTAACCCCATGAAATTCACCCCATTCTAGTTGACCTCTTAGGTTCAAGGCCCAGCTATGGTCAGCTGGCTCTGTCTTCCTTGTGGAAATTCAGATAGAACAGAGTTTTGATCTGTTTGAATTCTATGGAATTCATGAGTGAGATCTTTGCTGTGGCTAATAAAAGGCACGGAAGTTAGTGACAGAGGTGGCACAGTTAAACTCAAACTAGAAACTAATGTGCTCTACCTATGCACTGGCAAGCTCAAAGCCATGACTGAGTCCCCAAAAGGAAGGCTTTAGGGACTAGATCCTCAAGAGAATGCTGGCTCTGCCATTCCTATTGGCTACAGCAATTCTCAAACCACAAAAGCGAGCCTTTCAGCATCGTTGTGATGGGGATAGTTGGGGTACTTTCCATTTCCAGAAAAGAGTAGAAAAGGAACATAATTAAGACCCAGGACCAGGCAAGATCTGAGTGTCAGGAGGAACAGGCACTACCAGGAAAAGATTCCTCAGAGGTGTATCAACGGAACTACCGTTCCAATGAAAAACCCAATTGACTGCCT
Organism: Mellivora capensis; assembly: GCA_004024625.1. NCBI lineage: Eukaryota > Metazoa > Chordata > Mammalia > Carnivora > Mustelidae > Mellivora > Mellivora capensis. The sequence continues at coordinate 60,382 of PISX010005691.1, read as the reverse complement.
TTCCCTTGGCCTTACTCCACCCTATTCTAGAAACAGACAATATGACTGGCACCTAATGGTTCCAAAACCAAGCAGTAGGAAGGCTGGCATCACACTTTTTCCACCTCAGTATCCTGGCTTCTGATTCAGAACATGCTGGGTCACATCAAAACCTTCTTCCCCTCTCACTCTTTCCCTTATGTTGTTTATCTCCCTTTCTATTCATTTATATTTAATTACACCAAATCTCTACCATTTAATCAGCACAAAGTTTCCTACTTCTATACCACACATCCAAGATTACAGAAAACCTAAAGATGGAAGAAATGAAAAAAAGTGGGGAAAAAATGGAAAATAAGCGAGAATCTGACAACTTTTTTTCTTTTTTCTTTTTATTTGAGAGAGAGAGAATGCATGTGCTCATGCAGGGGTAAGGGACAGAGGGACAGGGAAAGAATCCCGAGCAGACTCGCTGCTGGGAGCAGAGCCCAATGTGGGGCTTGATCCCACTGAGCCTGAGATCATGACCCAAGCCAAAATCAAAGGTCAGATGCCCAACTGACTGAGCCACGCAGGTACCCTGACAATCCGACAGTTCTTAAGATACTTTTGCTCTCTCCCCACTGTAATGGGACACTTGAGAATTTATGCTCTATTTACAATGTGAGAGAATCAGGATTTCTAAGCCCAATTCCCTCATCTGAGAGCTATTTCTCTGGGAATGCTGGGAGCTTCCAGAAGCTGAAGTTAATTTTCAGATCAGGATGGGCTTATTTAGAACTCTTGCTTTAATCCATTTAGTGAAGTCCACAGGTTTGAAGAAATTAATGCCTCCAAGAATACATAATTTACTCTCTGGGGGACAAAGAGATTAAATATTTGCATATTCTTGGCATCACATTGGGTGTTACTATACAGATTTTGTCCTGGCTCTTCATTGCAGACATTGCCTCAGGCTTTCAGGAATTATTCTGTAATGGATGGTGGCTAATAACTGTACCACGCATTATTAGCAAGGTGCTTCTTGTAAGTGATCAACACACTTGTAGCAATATTTTAAAGCATTCATTAATAACTGCTAATAGATAATACTGCAGCTAGCATTTAAAAAGAAAATCCTCAAAACTTAATGAGTGAATCAGAGTATCTTTCAGAGTTCTGAATGACTCTTTGAATCATAGAATTATGGAACCTGGAATACACTTTAGAGAGGTTATCTAGCCCATATTCCATTTAAACAACACCATTAATTGTACTCTAATATAGTATGACTCAAATATAAAATATAACATCTTGGGCTTGCCATTTAATTTTTACAGTTAATTAACCCCCCACTCAAGGTCTTAAGAACTGGGTTATTACTTTTTGGAGGAATGCAAAGAAGAAGTGCTTTATTTTTTCCTCTCCTATTCCTTTTTGTAATATTCTGTGCTCTTAGAATCAAGAACATACCACACAGGAAATAACTAAAGCTTGTCTTAGAAAAGAACATTGAATATTCACTTCATCGCCCATGGGTGAAGGAAGTAGGGAAAGAAAAAAAAGCTCTATCTACTTTAAATTTCTAGGTAGTAAAACTAGGGTGTGAATTAAGAGTGTAGGTTCTGGAGGGGCACCTGGGTGCCTCAGTGGGTTAAAGCCTCTGCCTTTGGCTCAGATCATGATCTCAGGGTCCTGGGATCGAGCCCCGCATCGAGCTCTCTGCTTGGTGGGGAGCCTGCTCCTCTCTGCCTGCCTCTCTGCCTACTTGTGATCTCTCTCTCTGTGTCAAATAAATAAAATCTTAAAAAAAAAAAAGAGTGAAGGTTCTGGAGTTATAATATCTGTCTTATCTTTGGAAAATTGCTTAACCTCTCCATGCTTCACTCTCCTTACCTGTAAAATGAGGACAAGTATAATGATTATTATATAGAGAGCTGTGAAGAAAAAATGAGACAATTCATTTGGCACAGTGTCTGGCACATGGAAACAATGCAATAACAAGTCACTATCATTATTTATATCTGAAATTTACTTGATCATTATCTAATTTTTAGAAAATCATAAGAAGTGACATCATACATGGAGAGTATGAATGAAAGTAAGTGAAAATCCTATAATTGCAACCGAAGTATGACAGGTCTCCATCCTAAAAAGAATATGATTTTTTGGTGGAATGTATCTAAATGGCAGAGAGGCCCCAAATGTTCAAAATTCAAGGATAAAATAGAGAAAGAAAGGAAATTGAAGAGTCAGTGAAGACACGTGGCTAGGTAAAATATGACATTTAGAGGTTTCTATTTCATTTTAATAACTAGAACGACTGTGTACCCGGCTCTAGGATAGGAGGTGTAGGCAATATATTAGTTGTTCATCTTCTTTGGATACATTCCAAGACTGAACACAAAAATATTATTCAAAGATACTTATTTCAATAAAACAGAAAGATTAGACGAAATATCTTAGAAATCTGGGGAGGCGCCTGGGTGGCTTTGTCGTTAACCATCTGCCTTTGGCTCAGTTCATGATGCCAGAGTCCCGGGATCAAGCCCTGCACTGGGCTGATTGCTCAACCGGGCTCTGCTTCTCTCTCTCAAACTCCCCCTGCTTGTGCTCCCTCTCTCACTGTTTCTCTCTTTCTGTCAAGTAAATAAATAAAATCCTAAAGAAAAGAGATATCTCAAATCTGAGAACATACATGCACTCGGAAAACCATACTACAGGGAGCCCTAGTGTACCCGTGGAAGTGATGCTACTGCCATCTAGTGACATTTTGGTGAACTACCTTTGAAAGGAGGCAATAATAAAATCCTTTTCAAATTCTTTAAAAAGGATTGAAACGATCTCTATTTTTTCTATCAAAATATATGTATTTATTTAGTATATATATTAATAAAATACATATATTACAAACTTTGTTTTTTCTATGGGAAAACAGTATACCAATTTCCTATTCCTTCAAGGTCCAATGTCAAATCAGACTTAACATTCTGAATTATACCCAATCTGGGTAATATCATAGTCATCTTTGTTGTAACTTAATATGAATTCCATAAAAAGGAGATGTAGATTTCCAAGGGGATGGAAAAAACACTTATTTGGTTCACTTTTTATTTTTTAATTTTTTTTTTAAATTTACTTATTTGTCAGAGAGAGGGAGAGAGAGCAAGTGAGCATAGGCAGACAGAGTGACAGGCAGAGGCAGAGGGAGAAGCAGGACGCTGGGATCATGACCTGAGCCGAAGGCAGCCGCTTAACCAACTGAGCCACCCAGGTGTCCCTTATTTTTTAATTTTTAAAAATATTGTATTTATATATTATGTCGGAGAGAGAGAGGGAGAGCACAAACAGGGGGAGCAGCAGGCAGAGAGAGAAGCAGGTTCCCGCTGAGCAAGGAGTCTGATGTGGGGTTCCATCCTAGGACCCAGGACCATGATCTGAGCCGAAGGCAGACACTTAACTGACTGTGCCACCCAGATATCCCCATTTTTTGAATTTTAAAAAAAGTTTTATTTATTTATTTCAGAGAGAGAGAGCGTGTGTGCAGGGTGGGGAGGGCCAGAGAGAGAGGGAGAGTCTTAAGCAGACTCTGTGCTCAGCATGGAGCCTGATGCAGGGCTTGAGCTCAAGAGCCTGAGCTGAAACCCAGAATTGGACACTTAACCAACTGTGCCATCCCAGGCTCCACAAGGTTCACTTTTTATAGTATCCATAATAGGGCTAAAGGCATGAAAGTGGTGGTGGCTGGATTTCAGAAGCAAAAGCTATCACAGACATACCTTGTTTTCTTGCTCTTTGCCCTACTGCACTTTGTAGAAGCTGCATTTTTTTTTTCAAATTGAAGGTCTGTGGGGACCCTGTGTTGAGCACAAGTCTATCTATGCCATTTTTCCAACAGCATTTGCTCATTTGGTGTCTTTTTGTTATATTTTGGTAATTCTCACAATATTTCAAACTTTTTTATTATCATTATATTTGTTATGGTGATCAGTGATCTTTGGTATTACTCTTCTTCTTGTTTTGAGGCACCACGAACCATGCCCATAAAAGATGGTAAGCTTAATAGATAAATGTGTGTTCTGATTGCTTCACTGACCAGCCCTTCCCCTATCACTGTCCCTCTCCTTGAGCCACCCTATTCCCAGAGACACAAAAGTACTGAAATGAGACCCACTAATAACCCTACAATGGCTTCTAAAATCCAAGTGAAAGGAGGAGTCACACGCCTCTCATTTTAAATCAAAAGCTAGAAATGATTAAACTTCCTGAGGAAGGTATGAAAAAAGCCAAGCCAGGCTGAAAGCTATGCTTCTTGTCCCAGTTAGCCAAGCTGTGAATGCAAAGGAAAAGTTCTTGAAGGAAATTAAAAGTGCTCCTCCAGTGAACATGTGAATGATTTAAAAAAAAAAAAAAAGTAAAACAGCCTTATTGCTGATATAGAGAAAGTTTTATGGTCTGGATAGAATATCAAGCCATCCATGATATTTCCTTACGCCAAAACCTAATCCAGAGCAAGGCCCTAACTCCTTAATTCTATGAAAACTGAGAGAGGTGAGGAATCTGAAGAAGTCTGAAGTTGGCAGAGGTTGGTTCATGAGGTTTAAGGAAAGAAGCCGTCTCCATAACATAGACTGATAAGTGGAATCGGCTAGTGCTGATGCAGTAGCTATAGCAGGTTACCCAGAAATTCCAGCTAAGGTCATTAACAAAGGTGGCCACACTACACAAGAGATTTTCAATGCAGATAACCAGCCTTATATTGCAAGAAGGTGCCATCTACAACCTTCATGGCTAAAATGGAGAAGTCAACACCTGGCTTCAAACTTCAAAGGACAGGCTGACTTTCTTGTTAGGGGATAATGCAGCTGGTGACTTTAAGTTGAAGCCAGTGCTCATTGGCCATTCTGAAAATCCTAGGGATCTTAAGAATTATGCTAGATCTACTCTGCCTGTGTTCTAGAACTGGAACAACAAAGCCTGGATAACATCTCATCTGTGTACAACATGGCTGCTTTTATTGAATATGTTAAGCCCATTGTTGAGCTCAGAAGAAAAAAATTCCTTTCAAATATTACTGCTTATTGACAACGCACCTGATCACCCAAATTCTGACTGAGATGCACAATGAGACTCATGTGGTTTTCTTGTTGACTAATACAACATTCATTCTGCAGCCCATGGATTAAGGAGAAATTCTGACTTTCAAGTTGTGCTATTTAAGGAAGACATTTCATAAGGCTGTAGCTGCCATAGACAGTGATTTGCTCTGCTGGATCTGGGCAAAGTAAAGTGAAAACCCTCTCCAAAGAATCCACCATTCCCAAGGTCATTAAGAACATTCAAGAATCATACGAAGAGGTCGAAATATCAACATTAATGGGAGTTTTAAAAGAAGTTGATTCCAACCTTCCTGGATGACTTTGAAGGATTCAAGACTTCAGTGGACAAAGTGACTGTGGATGTGGTGGGAACAGCAAGAGAACTAGAATCAGAAATGGAGCCTGAAGATGGGACTGAATAGCTGCCATCTTACAATAAACTTGAACAGATGAGGAGTTATTTCTTACGGATGAACGAAAAAACTGGTTGTTCTGGAGATGGAATCTACTGGTAAAGATGCTGAGAAGACTGTGGAAATGACAACAAAAGATACAGATTTTTACATAAACTTAGTTGATAAAACAGCAGCAGGGTTTGAGAGGACTGATTACAATTTTGAAAGAAGTTCTGCTGTGGATAAAATGCAGGCAAAAATTATTATATGCTATAGAGAGATCGTTTGTTAAAGGAAGAGTCCATTGATGTGGCAAAGTTCATTGTCTTTTTAAAAAATTATTATTATTATTATTAACATATAATGTATTATTTGTTTCAGGGGTACCAGTCTGTGATTCATCAGTCTTACACAACGCTCTTACACAGCGCTCACAACACATACAGTTCATTGTTCTCTTAAAAAAAGGCATAGCCTTCTGCATGCAACCTGATGGTCAACAGCCATCAACACTGAGGCAAGACCCTTCATCAGCAAAGAGATTACCACTTGCTGAAGGCTAGATGATTGCTAGCATTTTTAGCAATATATTTTTTAAAGATTTTATTTATGTATTTGACAGAGAGAGAATGAGCTGGTGTGAGAGTGCACAAGCAGGTGGAATGGCAGGGAGAAGAGAGGGAGAAGCAGGCTCCCCCCTGAGCAGGGAGCCCTATTGCGGGACTCAATCTCAGGGCCCTGGGATTTCTCAGATCATGATCTGAGCCAAAGGCAGACGGTTAACTAACTGAGCCACCCAGGCACCCCAATGAAGTATTTTTTAATAAAGGTATGCACACTTTTTTTTAAAAAAGATTTTATTTATTTATTAGAGAGAGATCACAAGTAGGCAGAGAAGCAGAGAGACGGGGGGGGGGGAGCAGGCTCCCCACTGAGCAGAGAGCCCGATGTGGGGCTCGATCCCAGGACGCTGAGATCATGACCTGAGCCAAAGGCAGAGGCTTAACCCACTGAGCCACCCAGGCGCCCCCCCCCCCTTTTTTAAAGATTTATTTATTTCTTTGAGAGAGAGAGGGAGAGAGTGCATATGCAGGGGGAAGGAGCAGAGGCTGAGGGAGAAAGAGTTTTTAGCAGACTGCACGCTGAGTGTAGAACCCCACATGGGGTTAGATCTCATGACCCTAAGATCAGATCTTAGCCAAAACCAAGAGTCAGATGCTTAACTGACTGTGCCACCTGGCTGTCCTGTATGTAGTATACCTTTTAGACATGATGCTATTGCACACTTAATAGACATAGTATAGTGTAAAGATATGTACTGGGAAACCAAAAACTTCATTAGGCTTGGTTAACCGCAATATCCTGGAACAGAACAGGCAGTATTTTCTAGGGATGCCTATAAAGTACTTTGGGTAAAGTTCAGAAAGCCACAGAGTAGTATTTCATGTTGGGAGGAGCCTATAGTGTGTATTTTCAGAATCATACCTATCAAATTATATTTCAGCATACAACCTTTAGAAGGCAGTCAGTACGTATTTGTTCAGAGAAACAAAAAGGAATAAATTATGTATATCACTATTTCTCAAAGGGAGATTATTGGTATTTTGGGTGAGACAATTAGTTGCTCTACAAATCCATCTCTGAATTACAGGACATTTAACAATACTGGCCTCCAAAATACCAAAACCAAACACCATCCTCCCCTTTGCTGTGTACTCCACTTCCTGACAGTTCTAAATGCCTGCGGGAAGAGGACAAACACTAAGAGTCACTGCAATGTGTGAATTAATGATACATAAATGAAAAGGAATATAAAATATAAAATCCTTACTTTAAAGGAAATCACAATTTAGGCAAGTCAAACCATATCATTTTAATAAGTTGTTTTCTAAAGTGCCTCACTGTAGATTCAGATTCAGAACAACTATTCTTAGATCTGTTATGTCAATATATAAAGAAGTGTTTTCAGAACGGGAAAAGTTGACTTTTTTCTTTTCTCAGATCAAGTGATTTTATTTATTTATTTGAGGAAGAGTGAAAGCAATCAGAGGCAGAGAAAGAAGCAGACTCACTGCTGAGCGGGACAGCCCAGTGTGGGGCTAGATCCAAGAACCCTGGGATCATGACCTGAGCCGAAGGCAGATGCTTAACCAACTGAGCCACCCAGGCGCCCTGGAAAAAGTTCACTTGATGAACACACAGGTAGCAAATAATTTTCAAAATGGCCTGAGGTAGGTCCAGACCAGGAGCCAGAAGTTGATGAAAAGGTTCCCTTCATTGGAACAAAATGGAGGAAGACACTCCGTAAGGGAAAAATAGCAAACGTTAGGGAGTGGTTACTTTGCCAGGCAATATTCTGAGCACTCTGGGTGTACCATCTAATCCTCACAGCAATTCTACAAGGCAGGTTACAGATACTGTTCATATCTTGCAAATAAGAAAATGCTTTGGAGAGTGATCATATAACCTGATGAGACCACAGAAATCCAAGTAGCTGAGCCTAGGACTTAATCACGCCTGAAGTCAATTTCTGTAATGCTGGTCCTAAAAGCCTACCAAAGTGTTTCATTTCTGCCTTGCCCTTTACAAAGCCCATCATCAAATAGGTCATTCCACTTCAAACTCTTTAAGTAGATTTCCAATTCCAGATTTTTTGCTGATAAAATGTTTAATCAATTTCATGACTTCCTTGTTTATAAACTGTTCATTTAAGAAGAAACTAGAGTCTAATATTTGATTGGCATGGTTAGTGACTATGGGCACCATATGTTGAGTTCTTTGGCAAATACCTTTAACTTCCTTGCAAAACTCAGCCTTAAACAATCATCCACCTACTCTGTGCTTGATCCTGGATAGCTAAACCCTTCTAGTAAATCTAATACACAAAAAAGCAGAAGGTACCACTATAAACCCATGATCATTAACCTCACCAGAATCCTCAACACTGCCAGCAGCCTTACTATATTTTTCAAGTTAGTTCAGTCTCTCAGTTTGAAGGGGTATTTCAAATCTTCCTCTCCATGGACACTTCCATGCCCCATTTACTCAGCTGATCTTCAAGAACTGAGTTTCCCTATATTACTTAAGGGAAATGAAAGCCTTCATAAAAGAGCTTTTTTGATCTTCTACCAACAGAGGTAAGTATCTGAATGAACCCCTTACCTGTCCTTTCTGTCAATGGAGGGAACATCTCTGCTGTGAGGGTGGGAAGGCCTATCTTTCCATGTGCTTTGGCATCCACATCCTAATACTTTCTCAAATATCAGACCCAATTGATTATCCTCTTCATATCTACAATCTTTCTCTCTTAACTAAATCCTTTCTCTAGGTATTAAAATGTGCTTCCAGCATTTTCAACATAATAATAACAAAAACTTAATAATCTCCAAATATGTCACTTGACCCCAAAATTCTGTCCCCCCATCCTCTTCTTACTCCCTAGTAACCATCTTTCTTTTAACTACCATTCACAACTGGTAATTTTAACAACCATTTTAACAACCATTTTTTAACAACCAAATTTTAACAACCATTTGAACTCAGGGAAGAGTTGTCTGCTATGAGTGTCTTTACTTCCTCATTTCTATTTATTCTTCTACCCACTCTGGTCTGGCACCATTCCAGTCCAGTCCATTAATGGCTCTTAAGAAATAACTTCCCTACCGCTATGTCCAGCGGTCATTCTTTTAAAATTAATTATTATTTTTATTTTAAATTCAATTAACAGAATATATTATTTCTTTCGTGGGTACAGGTCTGTGATTCATCAGTCTTATATAATAAATACCCAGTGCTCATTACAACACATACCCTCCCCAATGTCCATCACCCAGTTACACCATCCCTCTATCCCCCTCCCCTCCAGCAGCCCTCCCTTTGTTTCCTATGATTAAGCACCTCTTATGGTTTGTCTCCCTCTCTACTTTCATCTTCTTTCATTTTTTCCTCTCTTCCCCTATGAGCCTCTGCCTTTTTTCTTAAATTCCACATATCAGTGAGATCATATGATAATTATTTCTCTGATTGATTTATTTCACTTAGCATAGTACCCTCTAGTTCCACCCATGTCATTGCAAATGGCAAGATCTCATCTTTTTGATGGCTGCATGATATTCCTGTGTGTGTGTGTGTGTGTGTGTTTGTGTGTGTGACATTCATTCCATAATCAATCTATCACATCTTTATCCATTCATCTTCCAATGGGCACTCTTGACCTTCATCTTAGTTTCCCTCTAAGTATCATTGGCCCCACTCCTGCTTACTTGAAATCTTTCCTCTTAGCTTCTGGAACACTACTTGCTTGATTTGCTTTTTTTCTTTCTAGCCATTCATTCTCTGTTGTCTTTGCAGGTTCGTCTCCTCCTACTCTACCGGTAAATCCTACATTTTTCATAGGACTCTGTCCTAGAACCTCTTTTTGTCTTATTCTCTACTTTTTCCCTCAATGGTCTCATCCACCTCCATGGATTCTAATACTACCTCTATGAGAATTACTCCATATTCATATTTAGATTGATGACACTTAATACTAAACTATGATGACAAGCTTACCTGCATTTGTGCAACTGTTTTCTCAAAAATTTTTCTTTCTTTAACGTAAGTCCTGGTTTCTTCAAACATGAATTCACTGGCTGAAACTGCCATGTCAGCAATCACTAGCCTTTCCTAGAACCCAAAATTAGGTCTTAAGCATCATTCTAATTCCACAAGTGATTTTCACATGATTTCAATGATAATAAATCTCATAATCTTTATAAAACTCCTAAAAATTAATGTCTTACTTCTATAAGGAAATGCTCCCACAGAGATTTATAAGAATATTTTGACATCTCTGTAATAATTCTCTAAAACAAATCCTTTATTTTTATAAATGACTGTCTTTACTACCTATAGATATATACATAATTTATTTCATTCCTTCTTATCATTCATCAATGAGAAGAGAAATATGAAATTGTTGATTTTTATTTATTGATCTCTGCACATTAATGTCCTAATTGGTCTGTGAAAATCAACATCTCAAAGGGTACAGGTTAAATTCTGTCTTTTAGTGCAAAAGTATCCACAGACACTTTAAATCCATCTTTCTGGTAATTTCTTTATTCTATTTCTATGGCAGTGTTTCTAGCCTTGTCCCCAGTTTCATGTTTAGCCCAGGCTGAGGCAGTTAGTAGGCATATGCACCTATGCTCATATGCTAGTGTGTGAGACTCAGTGACGCTCAGCTAGCACACTCCAAAAACACAGAAGTGAGGGCTGACCTTATGGGGTATGAACTCAACAACTTTCTCCTTTGATTCTCAGGTATTACAAAAAATCCTGCCAAATGTTTTGGCTGACCGTTCCTGATAAGGAGCTAAGAATTCTTGACTTGTAGTTAAGAAGCTAAAATCATTCTAAGAGGGTATCATAGTCATGAAATACATAATTTCCCTACTCACCTATAAGCTTTGATCAGATATCCCTGAGTTTAGTTATTTACTTATCTAGCCTACAAAACTCAGGTGTTTTTTGTTGTTGTTGTATTTTACAACTTTAAGCTATACTCAAATGACTGACTATATCACAAGTTTTATATATGTGAATTTCCATAGTTCTATGTTATTTCATTCAACTTCATTAGCTAATCAAAAGATGGACTCTTTAATAATTCTGACCTGTGGAAGCTCTTTCATGAGGTAATAGAAGCCTTTATTCTCTTCTCCAATTAGGGCACTAGCTGGCAACCGGACATCTTCAAAGAATAATTCTGCAGTATCCTATTGGATCACACAATTAAGTACAGAATTATTTCATTCAAGTCTCCCAACAAACCAATGAGGTAATGATTATTTCCATTAAGAAAACAAAAAGAAGAGCAAAAGTTAGAAGCCAAATTGGAGTGGCTAATATTACAATGTGGAAGTGGTAAACCAGGTATGCAAACCCATATTCACCTGATTCCAAAAACTGGTGGCTTTCTCACGACACACTGTCATTCTAGCTCCAATCTTGTCCAGTTATATATGTACCAAGAGCTAAGGGTACCAAGTGCAAAGTAAAACATGTTTTTCTTTTTTGGTGATGAAAAAACTACCAGATAATTACCAAATAATAAAAAAATATTTTCTTCTCTTACTTCATAATTTTCTTCAATCAGTTTAATAGGTCTATCTACATACAATTAATTTTGCCATTAATGAAGCAGATATTCAAAATACCTTGATTCACTTCTGCTGCTGAATAACAGAAAGAGATACAGTTAGATAAATGGAATAAATCTCTCTTAACATTTCTGAAAAGCATATTTTAGGAATTTTGCATAAGAAGATATGATTTGATAGACATACATCAAAATTATAGAACTACATAGTTCTATTAAGTCATAACTGAGTAAGCTCATTATTTATAATTAATAATTTATAGTGTGACTTACTTGGGCTTTTTGTCCCATTTTTTGTAGCTTTCTTCCCTTGATAAATCCTTTCATTCCATTTTCCACCAGAAAAAGGCTAATGCCATGGGCAGGAGAGGGAGCTTCACGATTTGTGACTGTCACTACAATCACAACGTCACTCAGCCACCCATTGGAGATGAATACCTGCAAACCCCAAATATACTGTGATGTTCCACAATGAATCAGATCCATGTATAAGTCATGATTGGAAGAAAGTATATTTTTAAAAAAAGAAAGTATATTCAAGAAGACTAAATTAGAGATGACACACTTTATGCCTCTCTTTGTACTCTAGCCAAGGATCTGCAGTGTTAATAACCTATAGGAGGTTATTAAAGAGCACAAGGAAAACAGCCCAATACTTCAAAGAATGAACCCAGTGCATTTTCATTCCACAACTAATACTATAAATAATAATGAACAGAGCTTATTACATCCTTTCCAAATTAAAACAGAAATATCTATAAAAATGATAAAATGACAAACTTTATTTATTTGAGAGAGAGAGAATGAGACAGAAAGAGCACAAGGCAGGTGAGGGGCAGAGAGAGAAACAGACTCCCCACTGAACAGGGACAGCACAGTCCTGCCTCCCCCCATGTGGTACTCAATCCTAGGACTCCAGGATCATGACCTGAGCTGAAGGCAGTCGCTTAACCAACTGAGTTACCCTGGTGCCCGATAAACTGTATTTCAGAAAGAAACTGCAGATGAGAAAAGGGAATCTGTTTTAAATGACACTATACTATTAAAGAACAATTATATTCTAAAATCCACAGTGCTATACATACAAATAATGGGAAATAAGCCACTGATATGAGCCTTGTCTACATGATAGCAAGTGAAGGGGGCCATGGTTATATGTTGACACAATAATCAAAGACCCTCAACATCTCTCTGTATAAGGAGATCCTTGAGGGAAGGGACTATTTCCTACTCATATACCTACCTTAGTAGTGCCTAGAATAGTATTTGGCATATAGAAGGCCTTCAAGGATATTTGTTGACTAAATGAGAAAAATGTATTCCTGAAAATAAAATGTATACATCATGGCAAAACTATTTTTTCTACAATGTTGCTCCATTATACCACTCGTTCAAAAACCTTTCAGGTCTTCCAGTTTCATACCTTTTTAAGATAATAATGGCCATCTGTGTAGTTGCCACAGCTGAATTGCCTACAGTGCCTTTTTCTGTTTTGATTAGTGCCTGTATGCTCTAAACCCAGGCCTCAGAGATATACCAACATACACCAACATATACCAACAGACATACTATACATAAAGACAAACAATGGAATGAAAGGAAAGAAGGAACTGTTTACAGGGCAAAAACTGTTCACTTAATGCTGATTTCAATTTGGTAAAATTGAATGGAGTTCTTCAACAGTTTTTCTTGGCCATAATTGTGGAAAAGTGTTAATAGATTCTGAACCATTCTGCAATAGTCTGACAGAATGTAGTATTTCCAGCATGACTGATCTCCTTTTCTTATAAAATTATCACAGAATTCTCTCTGTAAAAAAGACTTTCTCAATTTCTTTCCTAATTTATAAAATTCCTATTATAAAATTTTTAATAGGGCTGTTGGTATCCCAAATGAGTGCCATCATTTTTTATTTTTTTATTTTCTTATTTTATTTTCTGATATAACAGAAATTGTAAATGTCATTATATTATAATTGTCATTGTAGATGTTACATAGATAGTGTATTGTGATAAACAAAAGGAAAAAAATCCTCCATGAGTCCATCATATAGATAGCATTATGGATTTCCTTTCTGGTCTTTTTTCTTTTAACATAGTTGAAATCTATAGGCATTTTCACTTAAATGTTAATATGATCTCTTCATTTAATGTAATTATTTTTCTATACCATTAAAAACTTCATATTGATGCTTTAATAGGTGCATATTGGGTCATCTTATTGATGTACTATATTTATTTACTTATTCCTTTACTTTTGCTTCCTTTCAATTTCTCGTTATGTCTAATAGAGATCTGGAAGCAGTCAGTGGTGTTGTCTTGGGTGGTTCACACAGAAGACCTGCTTAGAAAGCTGGAGTCATAGGAGAAAGGGTTCCCATTTCACTTTTGACCAAATATCCTAGTCTTCTGTGGCCCTCTGTGTGCAGAGTTAAGTGATCATATACTAGAATCAGGACATATTTATTATCATTCTTAGGATGAATAATTTAGACTAAAATTCTTGAAGTATGTTTGGGAAAACACCAGTGACTCAAGATAATCTATGAAGAGAATTTCCTAGGGCATAAGACATACTGTATCCGACTTTTAGAGGTTCACAATGCATATCAGCATATCAAAGGATGAGAAGTTGCACACATTTTCTGAATTTATTTGACACCACAGATACTGTTTTTCAGTATAACAACTATGAAACTAGATTATGGAATGGTCTTTAGAACTGCGCTACTCCAAATGTGTTGTTCAGACCAATGTGAGCCCACAAACTGCTCTTAGTCCTTGACAGTGTAAGTACAGAAATCAAGAGTGTTTACAAAATCTTACAGTGATTTGACAGTATAACACTCAAACTTGTGATTTTGTAAGTGCGAGTTATTAGTCTAAAACTAATTAGAATTTTTTTCAAAAATTTCAAAGAAAACAAACATATTTAGTTCTTCAACAGGCTTTGAAACAATTTTCGGAAAGACCTCCTTAATGTAAAAGATAAGCATCTTTCCTTCACTTAACTCTCAATCAGCAATAAATATTTACTGAGTTTATAACAGACACAGCTTTAGGTAAACAAAATCCTCTGCCATCAGTAATATTAGATTCTAAGGGACGTATTTACTCCTAAGCCTGTCTGTAACCTTAATTGGAGGGCTTTCCAATTTTATCTGGGTTGATGTGACTCTCAGATTGAAGAACTCTCAAATTCTATCAGAGAATTCTATCAAATTCCTTCTCTACGAAGAACTTTTGAAACTCTTCTTGATATTTGTAAGAAAATCTTATCACCAATTTTTCATGAATATCAAGTTTATTAATTATTGTTTGTCTCATATTTGGACAATACAAGCCTTTCCTCTCTCTTTTGTGGCTTGAGAAGTGCTATTTGGAAGCTAAAACATTTGCCATATTAGTGAGGAGAGCATGACAAATGGAACATAGAAGAGGCAGAGATCTCATTAATACAAATGTTGCAAAATTCTTACAAGACAAAACTTGAGTAAACTCAATTCTTTTCCTGAGTCCATAGATCTGAGAGAATTAACAATGAGTAAGCGTTGAGACAGTTATTCATGGCATGACTGAGGAGAGAAGGGCTGTGGAAGCCCCTCTTTACACACCTTGCTTCCATTGAGAATCCAGTCGCTGCCATCCTTTTTGGCATTTGTTCTTATTCCTTGCAAATCACTACAATTGGAAAAAAGTGAAGAATAACGAAAAGAAATTAATTAGTTGGTTAAAAACTGCAGTATCAAAAAGATCTTACATAAGTATGTCTATAATGTGATAATTCAAACTGTTTATACCATGATAGAAATTGACTTCTAATATTAGAAATTTCACACAAATGCACTGAAAAATCACGTCTGATGTATCATTTTCTAAACCAATTATACAAATGTATATGATTAAGATTACATAAACTAGCCAGCTTTTATAGAGCATAAAAATTCCAAGTAGCATTCAAGACCTCCACATTAGACTCAGATGACATCTTAAAGCCCACTATATTTGAGATTATTTGCCACCACGTACCTGCCTGCCTCCATTCACCTTGGTTCCTTCCCCTATCTCTACTGATCAAAACTTAGCTAGTCAATCACTTCTCGGCCTTTTGGCTAAGATCAAGTGTAAAACTTAACTATTTAAAAGACTATGTCTCAAATGCTTCCTCTAACAAGCTTGCTCTAAAAGTGGAATAGATTATTTTTTAATATAAAATAAACAAATGTTCACAATTGAAATATGAAAGGCACAGACAATATACCAGACCAAAAAAATATTGAAAACAATTTTATCTCCTGTAATAAACATTTCTTTTTTTTTGTAATAAACATTTCTAAAAATACAACCTTCCATCGTTTTTTCAACGAAAACACACACATATGTATTTTTATAAAATTATATGCTTTTGACCTCCAAATGAGATCTAATGCTTTTCCATAAGATCATTTTTATCATCATCATAGAATTACATTGTATAGATTTATCATGATTTTTTAAAACAATCTATTTGGGTATAGTTTCCAATTTTTTGTAAATATCCTACAAAAATAACATCATGTGTAAAGAATCTACATCACTTATCCTAATCCTTGGAACCTGTGAAGTGTTACCTTATATAGAAAAAGGGTTTTGCAGAAGTGATTAATTTAAGGATCTCAAGATGGGGAGATTATTTGGGGTTATCTGATGGAGGGACCTTAAACGCAAATGTCCTTGTGAAAGAGAGGCAGACAGAGATTGAACAAACAGAAGAGGAGGAGTAATGTTACCACAGAAGCAGGTTGGAATGATAAGATCACAAGGCCAGGAATGGTGTCAGATACCAGGAAATGGAAGAGGCAAGGAATGGATTCTGCCCTAGAACATCCAGAGGAAGTATAGCCCTACTGATACCTTGATTTGGGCCAATTTATACTAATTTTGGACTTCGGGACTTGAGAACCGTGAGAGAATGAATTTCTGTCTTTTTAAGCCACCAAGTTTGGGATAATTTGTTACGGAAATCATAGGAAAATAACACACTCTCTTAGAGCATTTATCTTGTATTTCAGTGACTAATTAAAAAGATCTTACTTTTCTTGCCTACCCCACTTATCAGACTCAAACCTTCTGAGGCCATGCTGTAGATCAAGCTTATATGCCCTTCACCTAGCATACTGAATATATATTTGAATATAACAGGCACTCAAATGGGACACTTGGGTGGCTTAGCCGGTTAGGCCTCTGCCTCCAGCTAAGGTCATGATCCCAGGGTCTTAGGATAGAGTTCCGTGTTAGGCTCCTTGCTCGCCAGGGAGCCTGCTTCTCCCTCTGCCTGACTTACCCCCTGCTTGTGCTCTCTCTATCTGTCTGACAAATAAATAAATAAATAAGTCTCAGGCTGCTATCCTTAAAAAGGCCTGATTATAAGTTTGGCTTTTGGTTGGCATCTATGAATTTGGCAGGAGGGTTCCCACCATTCCCAGATCAGAGAAGAGTAATGCACTACGTACCTAAACTGTTTGAACAAATAATGATTTGTTCAAATATGTTAAACACTTGTTTGTCTTCTGGGCATCTCAACTTTTGCCACATGCCAGACAAACAGTATTTATGCGATCAACTTCCAATAAAATTCTGGGTAATGAGTGTCTAATGACCTACCCCAGTAGATAACATTTCGTAAGTATTCTCAGAACTTGCCACTAAAGGAATTAAACAAGTCCTATGGACTTGCTTTCCCCTAGCTTTCCCCTAGGTCAGGAACAACACAAGGTTATCTACTGTCACCACTTTTACTCAACATAGTACTGGAAGTCCTAGCCACAGCAACCAAACAACAAAAAGAAAGAAAAGGCATCCAAACTGGTAGGGAAGAAGTAAAACTTTTACTATTTGCCAATGACAGGATCCTATATACAGAAAACCTGAAAGACCACCAAAAATCTACTCAAACTGATAAGTAAATTCAGTAAATTTGCAGGATACAAAATCCATGTACAGAAACCTACTGCATTCCTATACACTGATAATGAAGCAGCAGAAGAGAAATTAATAATCCTATGTACAACCATATCAAAAATAATAAAATAGGAATAAACTTAACCAAAGAGGTGAAAGACCTGTAATCTGATTAAAGAAATTCAAGACAACACAAAGAAATGGACAGACATTCCATGCTCATGGAATGGAAGAACAGATATTGCTAAAGTGTCTATACTAGCTACCTAAAGCAATCTACAGACTTAATGTAATCCCTATCAAAATACCAATAGCATTTTTCACAGAACTAGAACAAATAATCCCAAAATTTGTACAGATTCACCAAAGACCCAGAATAGCCAAAGCAATCTTTTTTTTTAAAGATTTTATTTATTTATTTGATAGACAGAGATCACAAGTAGGCGGAGAGGCAGGCAGAGAGAGAGGAGGAAGCAGACAGCCCGATGTGGGGCTCGATCCCAGGACTCTGGGATCATGACCCGAGCTGAAGGCAGAGGCTGTAACCACTGAGCCACCCAGGCGCCCCTAGCCAAAGCAATCTTGAAAAAGAAAAACAAAACTGGAAGTATCACAATTCCAAACTTTAAGTTATATTACAAAGCTGTCACATCTCAGTTTATATATAACCACATTTGATAGGTCTTCTCTGGCGCTCATATCTAAATTCATTTTTCCCTTTTCCAACAAACACACATGCTCCATTAGTCTCTAGCATAGCACCATGTTCCCGTCATAGTACTGAAACATAATTTATAATTAGGGATCTACTTATTTATGTGTTTCTTGTCATTCTCAGTAACCACAACAAACATGTCTGTTTTGTTCACCACTGGCACATTAAAGGCACTTAGTTAGTAACCTTCAAATGACTGAATAAATGATCTTACTCATTCCCATTGCTTCAATTCTTTGCACCCCAGTCTACCTCCAGAGTTTCAAATACCTATTTCGAAAAGCTTTCTGGACATTTCCATGTGAATGTCACATCACATCCAAATTCACCATGCTCCAAATTCAACTCATATCCTACCATTTTATTTGCCTTACCTCATATTAATATCTCAAAATGGCATATATTATAATGTTTTATTATTACATATGATAAGGTCTTATTTTCCTACTGGAGTTTGAAGTTACTTAAGGTTGCTTGTGTTCATATTCGTACTCCTCCTTGCGTATTGTTCAAAGATTTATATGAAGTGAGTAGTAAAAAATATTTGCTGTTGGGCACTGCTTCCAGAAATTTAAAACTAAATGAATGCTGATTTACCTTCCAGCCCCAGGCTCTGTCATTGCTAAGGCACCAATACATTTCCCACTGGTCATCTGCGGGATGAACCGCTTAATCTGTTCTTCTGAGCCATAGTTTACAATATAGGGCATGATAATATCTGAATGAAGACTAAAACCTGGGCCTGTACAATTCGAATATGATCTTAAAGAGAAAAAAAAGAAGAAAATTTAAAGCACAAAATAATTATTTTGTTCTGCTTTTAGTTTTTTTGATTTTCAATTAAACAATAAACAATAACAACAAATTATTAAGTCTTATCACATTGTATGGTAATAGCCTGTCTGTGCACAAACCTAGGAATTTCCTGAAGATTTTCTCTCTTTGCTTTTATTAATCTTTTAATTTTTGGCTCTAACACAATTAATAGTACTCTAATAGAGCTCCATGAATAGTTGTCTAATGAATTAAAAGATAAAACATTTAAAAGTATTAATCACCTACAGTTGTATTACCCTAACATAGCAACTATTTTCATTTTGGCAAATTACCTTTTCCATAAGGATATCTTTTTTTTTTTTTTTAATCTTCTAACATAGTTGCAGTCATGGTGTGAATTTGTACTTAACTATTTTTTTTAACTATGTGACACTAAACAGTCCTTCTTTCTAACCCAGCTGTCAAAGAATAATCTGAAATAGTTGTAAAATATTCAAAATTGTTTATGTAATAGAATTTACTTATTCATTCTCCCACTACCAGATATTTAGATTGCTTCCATATTTGGAAGACCATGATCTAACATGACGATGATTTCTGCACACAGCTCCTCTTTTTTCTATAAAATTATTTCCTTAAGATAAATTCCCCAAAGTGGTATCCTAGATCAAACAGCAGGAATATTTTCCATTTTTTATATATATCCACATTTTTAATCTTCAAAGTATTGACTGTCCTAATTGATAATGCCACTAATAGCATGAGTATCTCATTTTCAACCTTGTCAGCAATGCATATTATGATTTTGAATTTTCACCGACTTTTGAAAACACTCAAAATCATATCTCCAGGTTAATTTAATTTGCATTTGATTGGTATAAGGATGAACTTTTTTCATCCAAAAGAACCTATCTGAATTTTGTTTTGAAGAACTGTTGCGTCAAATTCTGTGCCCATTCATCAACTGAAATCTGTATTTCTTCTTATACATATTTCTTCTTCAACTTTAAGTATATTTGATGGAAATATTTTTCTACTTTTTTTTTCCAAATAGCTTTTAAAAGAAGAAAAGTAAACATGAAGCAATTAAAAATGAAGGGCTCTCTTTAATTTTCAACAGCACCTATTTTAACAATTTAAAGGGCATTTGCCTATCTTCCCACATTAAAAAAAAGGCACAAGAGCACATGAAGGGTTTATTCATTCACATTTTACACTGTTCTCAATATTATACGATTAGAAAGCGTAATTTATCCTCTTCTCAGTGAGTGAGCAACAAATAAGACTACACTTCCAATGTCTGCATACTTACTGTTCCTCCCAAATAATAGCTGCTGAATAAAGGTCCCCACCAACACCACCATGACGTTCTGCAATATTGATACCGAGCAGTCCTTGTTTTCCAGCTTTTTCCCAAAGCTCCCTACTCACTTCTCCAGCTTTCTCCCATCTGCAAACAGCAACATTTTAAAATCAGAAAAACTTCTTTCCTGTTACTTTAATGGTCATAATTTGAACTTATGAATGATATTGTTCAGGAATGTTCCCTTAATTTGAGGTAATTATTGTTGACATTGGCCGTAACTTCCTATTTGCATCTGACTCTTTTGTCGTTTCTCCTCCTTGCTTACTTCTTCTTATCTGCCCTGTCTCTCCTCCTTTGACTATTCCCTTGACTACCTTGACTATTCATCGGACCTGCAAATTACATCCACTGATATTCATGGGTACAGTTTCTCTCTGATATTCTGATATTTTCACTGATATTCATGGGTACAGTTTCTCTCAGCTGGTACTCTTAGGACGGAATCTTAGTTGTGCCACATTGTCATGGAAATTTGCCCAACTGTCCTGTAAAGGCAACTGGCCTCTGTATATTTCCTTAAAGTGCTGAATTTACCAGGATGAGCAAAGAAAAAAGGTGATAGGAGCAGGCAATCTTAAGTTTAAGTAGGAACAACAGAAAAACAGAAACATCTTGCACCTGAGCTGTCAAATGAACTGAAAAGATCAGACATTTGCATAAGATTGCGCAACCTCTGCTTTTCCTCTTTAAAAATGTGAATGGCGTAATGAGGAAAGAGATGGCGATAAAAAATCTGAGAACTTTTGTTTTTATTTTTTTAAGTGGTAGTTAGCTATGTAAGTATGA
Source organism: Mellivora capensis (assembly GCA_004024625.1). NCBI lineage: Eukaryota > Metazoa > Chordata > Mammalia > Carnivora > Mustelidae > Mellivora > Mellivora capensis. The sequence goes on along the minus strand of PISX010005691.1, from coordinate 39,205 downwards.
GGTATTTTTTTGAAAATTCTGATTAAAGCTAAACACAGATACCTCCAGAAATTTTAAACCAAAAGAATTTGATTGCCATGTACATTCTGATGTAATTATTGCCTAAATAGTTTTATCATTAACCTAAAATTTGTCAACTTCTATCATTTTTATTTCAAATCCTCACCAACAATTTTTCTGGAACAAAGTTCCAAATCAGTGAAGCAATAAACAAAAAAGATTCTCCTAGAGCAAAACTTTTTCCTACTTTCTTTCTTAAAGATATTTATTTATTTATTTATTTATTTAGAGAGTGCGCACATGAGAGTAGAGTAGAGGGAGGGGCAGATGGCCAGAGAGAGAGAAAATCTTAAGCAGGATCCATGCTCAGCAGCAGCCCGATGTGGGGCTTGATCCAAGGACCCTGAGATTATGACCTGAGCAGAAATCAAGAGTCTGAAGCTTAACTGAATCAACTACCCAGGTGCCCTTCTTTTGTTTTTAAAGAAAGCTGCTTTTCACCAAAGACTAGTGATGACATCAAGTTTAGCTAATTTTGGTCATTTTTACTGAGAAAGCACTAATCAAATCTCAATGGAAGGTATTTATTTTTTATTTATTTATTTTAGAAAGAGATATAAGGGGCAGGGTGGGGGAGGATGTTGGGTGAGAGAGAAAGAGTGTCTTAAGCAGGCTCCAAGCTCAGCATAGAGCCTGATGGGGGGCAGGGCTTGATCCTGAGACCAAGACTAGAGCAGAAATCAAGAGTGGGCTGCTCAACCAACTGAGCCACCTAGGTAACCCCCAGCAATGTTTAAAAAAAAACATTTTAATTGTGGTAAAGTACTGACAGTGAGTGAATTTTGGAAATAGAGCAAAATTCTATATTCATAGAAATGATGGGTTTTTGGTCAACAAAGCAGGATCAGTATTAATCAGTTAATCAATAAACATCCCATCCAGTAGTAAAAATATTTTAAGGTGGCCAATTGCCAACCAAGATTTGCATTATGCTGGCCAGCTGAGCTTTTACATATTTTAATTCATTAATGAAGCAGGGAAAAAATATGTAATTAACTATTTACTTAATTGACATTTAAGAGTACTACTACTCTTAGAATGAGTTGCAAATTTGCAAAATATTCTTATTTTTAATTGTATATTTTAGAATTTATTTAAATAGCTTTGGACTAACTTAGGAATCTCAGGATTCTTAAGAATCCTTAAATTTATGGTTATACAGTTAAGTATTATAGCATTATAGTTAAGAGAGCTAAAGGTTAATAGAGCAATTAACACAGTATATTTTCTGTAGAACAACTTACAGCATTATCTAAGAAGTGGTTCTTATTGTTCCCCTTATGCATATTACTTTAAAAGAAAATATGCCACTTACTCTTCGTGGTAAGGAATCACTTCTTCTTGAAAAAACTTCCTTACACTTTCCCGGAAAATGTCATGTTCTGAAGAAAAGATTCTTCTAATTCCTATATCTGTTAATTTTTTAGCAGAAGGAGCTTCTAGACGTTCTTCTCCTCCAGAATGAGAATATCTAAAAAATATACATATACATTAAGAAAATTAAGTGATTTGTTACTCTTCATATCCAAATTAGTGCCACTAAACAACATGGAAGGTTATTTCTACTGAACAACATAACAATGATTTCCCCCCCCAGAGACACACTACAGAAGTAGGTAGAAAGGCTCTGAAATTTGATAGACCTGCTCAAATTTGAACATTACCACTTTTGACAGGATCTACCTCATCTAGATGAGATCAAGTAGTTTGTCTTTATTCAACTCACTCTTCACTTTCAAACCCATAATGAGGACATAGTGCCTATGACTAACCACAGGCCTGCACTGAGGTAAAACAGTGTTGTCACACGATGTGAATTAAATTATGTAAAACTCAAATACCACCATAGAATAATATTGATGTTTTCATGTTAATATGATGTTAAAATAGTATCAACATTTTTTCCAGAATCCAAATTAATATTTCACTCAGAATCATACAATTTGAAATGGCAGGTGTGTAAGATATAAACTATAGGGATGTTATTGCCATATCAAGGGCAACCTGGGTGGAAATTAAAAAAAAGTCCATGAATCTCTGTAAGGATTAACACAGAATTATTCAAGATCTTCAGAAACTGGCCCTTCCTTCTCCTTGTTCCCCCCATTAACCTTAAGATAAGACTGCTCTGTAGTTCCTTTAGGTCAGTGGTTCTCAGGTTTATTTCCCCCTTGGGGCACTCCTAAAAGAGTGTGAAAATCTGTGTATCACTTTGCATATTTTCAACCTCATATCTAAAAACTTTTTATCATATATCCAAAATTTGGTAAAGGTTGTTTTTCTGTTTTGCATGATATTCTGTTTGCAATTTCTCGCCTCCTTAGACTTTCTTTTTTTTTTCTTCTTCTTCTTTTTCCTGGGATCATGACCTGAGCCAAAGGCAGAGGCTTTAACCCTCTGGGCCACCCGGGCACCCTCTACTGTTACTTTTCATTAAGTAAACATTTGTAAAATTTTTGTTGTTATTCACTGATATCCATATGGGTAGGTACAACCCTCACACACACACACACACACACACAAAGATCTTTGGGGGTCCTCTAACTTTAGGAGAGTGAAAGAGTCCCGATAACAAAAAATTGAAAGTCAGTGTCTTACGAAATTCTGGGGAAGAGCTCAGAAAAGTCTGTGCATCCTAAAGTCAAGTCACCTCCTCAGTGAAGTCTTCCCAACGGTCCTCAGGAGGAACAGGTATTTTTCCGCTCCCATAGCACCTGAGAGTTCCACCGAGGTTGTAATGAGCTAATTTATCATTCATGTCATACTCCCTAAATAGTGAATCCTGGACGCTTCCAGTTCATCCGATGGATTTTATGTGTCAGTATCTAAAGCTTTGGATCTCATAAACACTACCTTACTAATCACAGAGCCACTTAGAAACTATTCACTCTTCTGATTTAATTGATTAAAGGATTTATTAAATAAGTCTCAGCGTCATTGTCTGATGGGGCGGATGTCAGGTCTTTGCTGTCTTGGCCTGCCTTCTCGGGGGCACTCTTGCAAGCAGGTTTCTTTCTTTTTTTTTTTTTTTTTTTAATAAAGATTTTATTTATTTATTTGCCAGAGAGAGAGAAAGAGAAAGGGAGCACGAGCCCAGGCAGACAGAGTGGCAGCAGAGGCAGAGGGAGAAGCAGGCTCCCTGCCGAGCAAGGAGCCCGACATGGGACTCGGCCCAGGATGCTGGGATCATGATCTGGGACGAAGGCAGCCGCTTAACCAAATGAGCCACGCAGTCGTCCCTGCAAGCAGGTTTCTTCCCAGACACCTGACCCGTTCTCCAGATCTGCGAGGCCGAGTCCCAGCTCCCGACTCGCTACCCTGAAAGCGCCGGAAGCACTGCTCCGCCGCCCTTCGCCAAGGTTCTCGGGCGGAAGGTAGAAGCCCAAATACCGCGTAAGAGCGCCCCGCGTGACGCCTCTTCCCCTCAGCACTACGGCGGGTCCGAGAATCCCACAAGCCAGACTGGGGCCGGAAAATGAGCCTTTGGCGAACCCCGCTTTGGGCTTCCCCGCGACTCCTGGGGACACAACCGAAGCCCACATTCGCCCTGGTCGGCGTCGGTCCCACCCAGGCTCCGCGCGCCGCAGGTCGAGCCCCAGCCCCCACCCCTGCAGCCTCCCGCGCCCACCGCCCAGTCCCGCCCAGGTCGCCGCCCCTCACGCGCCGCGCCGTGGCGGCCCGCGGCGTTCGGGGGCCCCGGCGACCCTCCCCACTTCCTCCGTCCCATCCCTGCGACCCCTCCTGCCCCTCCTCACTTCACCCTCCGCTCCCCTCCCCTCTCCTCCCGCTCCCGACGCCAGTCACAGTCCTGCAGCCCGCGCGGGCAGTTCAGCTAGAGTCCGCGGCCCGCACTCACCTCGCGGCCGGCCGCGAAGGCAGGGCGTACCGGCAGCCCCACCAGCGCAGGGGGCCGCGGAACACGCGTGCAGCCATGACTGGGACGACGGCGAAGGGCGGCAGCGGCGACGCACGCGACCCCTCGGAGACCCCAGCGGCGGGTGCGGGCGGGTCGATTCTCCGCGGGACCGTCCCCCGTGAAAAGCGTCCCGCGAACCTTTGTGGAATCGAAGTCTGAGGACAACTTCGAGCTCCAGAGCCCGCCTCCTCGCGGTGGGCGGGCGGGTTGGAGCGTCTCCTGGACTGCAACACTCCTCTCTGGAGTCGCAGCCAACCTAGTCCTATTTGATTGGAATTCCTGTCTTGCCTTTTCCTTTTTTCTCAACTTATCAAATACTGCTTAATAATTTACATTTCAACGGAATGATAGTCTGAGCTGTTGAAATGTATGGACTTGGTATTCTAGGGATAGGAAATCTGAAGGGTTTTGAACTCTGGGGGGTTTTGAAACTGTAGTTTGCAGCGTGGAATTCTAGAAGTAAGAGGTAAGGCAGGACATTCAGACCATTCTAATAGTGAGGACAGATAAAAAGGCCTGAAAACGAGGTTTTGCGTTAGAAATCAAGACCTCATTAACTGATTGCAGAATATCAAGAATTAAAAAAAAAAAAAAAAGGAAGTTAATTCCAAACAGAAGCGTGTGAACGATATTAGTTGACAGGGGGAGCACAGGGCTCCGTGCAGGCTTGCCAAAATTCTAGACTTGATGTCTGGGGGGGTCTTAGGACCTCCACCATTAGGAGTCTGTGCCAGGGTACTTATTAGCTTCAGACTATTGGTTTTTCCAGATGATCATTGGCTGATCAAGTTACCTGCCAGTATGGGGCAGGGTCTTTTTCTGCAGGGTCTTTCTGGGCCTCTGAAAAATGATAATAATAAATGAAATAAAAATGATAATGATAATTATTATGATAATAATAAAATACTATTGAGGCAGTGTGCCTCAGTGTGTTGTGAGAATAACCGCAGCAGCAGTTAACATTTGATGATGAGGTCCAGGGTTCAGTATAGTTAGCACATCTCACCAGTTGTTTTGTTTTGCTTTACAAGCTTGATTAATTCACTTTAATTTCCTTGTATAAAAAACATTGTGTGGTGGCAACAGCTGGATCCTGGATCCTCTGCACGGAGACTGTGCTGTGGGTCTTTACTAGGCAGTCTAGTGAACTGTGAGGGAGACATGGTAAACAGGGTCTCTTACTACGGGCGTGTTGCTGAGATAGCTATAGATCTTAGAGATGGCATAAAAGGCGGCCTTGGCAAAGCTGCCCCGGGTGGCAGTGCAACATTTGGTCTGGGTGCAGCGGTTGTCGATAGCAGTTATCCGCAGCAGCTTCTTGGGTCCAGATGATGTTCGAGCTTCTGCGGGCAGGGATGAGGCATGCCAGACACAGTGGCCTGTCATGTTTCAAGAGATGGTGTGGGGCTTGATGATCTCCTGGGAACCTCAGTGCCCTGTGTCCGTGAAGAGGTGGGCCAGGACCATGGCCCTGCCCATGGCAGAGGCTGTCTCCTTGGAGCACACCCAAAACCAACTTTGGCTGTTGTATTTCCGGAGAGTGACAAATGTCTTGAACTCAATCCACCGGCCAGCACAGGTTTCCTTTTGTATGGGTCCAATCTATAAAGAGAGACATTCCCCCACCCCCACAAAGTTGATGATCTCACACTCCTTAATGGCAGGGAGAAGAATAGAACTCCAAGAACTTTGTCTTTTTTTTTTTCTTCTTCAAGATTTTATTTGTTTATTTGACACAGAGAGAGAATACAAGCAGAGGAGAGGGACGGAGGGAGAGGAAGAGCAAGAAGCAGACTCCCCAAAAAGCAGGGAGCCCAATGTGGGGCTCTATCCCAGCATGATGGGATCATGACCTAAGCTGAAGGCAGACACTTAACCGACCCCGAGAACTGAGCCACCCCGAGAACTTTATCTTCATGTCCTTGACCAAGAAGCCCAGTTAGTGATGAGGAACCACCTCTCATCCTCCACCTTGCCTTGGCAAGTTCTGCAGCCTCCACCCCACCGGGACCACATCTGTGACCCAGACTAGAACACCACTGCTCAAGGCTTTGCATACAACTTTCTGTAAGTGTTAGCTGTTTTTATTCTCCTCCACTTAATATGCTTAGATTTTCAGATGGTGGTGACTTTTAATAATGGCCTTTGATAATCAATTGGCTCTTAACACAAACACAGACAATTGGCTCTAATAGTGAAATTTCAGATGCAGAAGGCTTGAAAAAGATAAAAATTCATTTACCTATCAAGAGGAAGGTGCCAGGGCAGAACTATGGGGGAGCTATCTGAAGCAAGCAGGCAATGAAGTCAGTGATGTGAAATGCTAAAATTCCTGTGTAATGAGATGTGGTAAGGTGAATGACAGGAGGCAATGTGATGTCGAGTTAGGCTACTATTGACCTTCTGAGGAAATGTCAGAAGGAGAATGGTCTGATTCTGGACCTCAGGGATGACCATAAGCAACTGAAATTGTGGAAAGTGACACTGGATGGGGGGCGTCTACTGTTAAGCTGCTTTATAACGGTATACCGCTGGGCCTCATTCCATGTTTTGGTTCAAATGCTTCCCATTTGTGAACTGTTTTTTTGTGTGTGCAGGAAAAAGCTTCTACTAATTACTTCAGTGATTCACTGGTTTTGCTTTGGCTATGTCTAAACTTTTGACAAGTCCATTGCAGAATACTTTGTTATCTTGTCTCCCTAATACCCTTTAACCTGGCACAGCTCCTTTTGTCTGATAAATCTTGACATTGACATTTTTTTAAAGAGTAAAAGCCAAGTATTTTTAGAAATAACTTAGTTTGGATTTTGAGTTTTCCTCATGGCAGAATGGGTATATAAGTAGTGTGACGTCCTTCTCAGTATATTGCATTGGACCATCCCTGATGCTAGTTTGTCCCATTTTTGGTGAGGATAATTTGAACCACCTTAATTTTAATATCTTAACTTGGTTAAGATGGTGTCCAACAGGTTTCTCCATTGGAAAGTTAGGATGTTTCATAAAGTTAATATGTTTCATTTTGTGGAGTAAGAATAAAGATACTTCTAAATGCAGAGCTAATTTAGTCAAATTACCAAATGTTTCATGAACGCTTTGAGTAATTTATAGCTCCCTGGCAGGAGTAAGTCACATTTTTTACTTGAGAGTTCTCCATGGCATGCTTTTATTAACTGATCTCATGTCAGACATAATTGAAATGTAAATTAGGGCTAGAGTAATCAGGGAATATTCCAGTTAAGGCATATACTTTGAATTTGGAGGTGTGGAATTAACAGAAGGGAGTTAAAGATCCAGGCACTAGAGGAGTTTAGAACAAAATTAGGAAGGCTTATAGAGGAGCTTAGAACAAAATTAAGAATGGTTACAGTAAAAAAAACCAGTCCAACTGGGGGATGTATCTGGGAAGAAGTAGGAATTCAGGTTCAGCAGATAGGTAATAGCTGGGAGGGAACCTGGGACGTAGGGCTTATTGTATAGATTTAGGCATGAGACTACTTGGATTTAATCCTAAATCTCTGTTCCTTATGGGTTGTCTGCTGTCATTGTGGAGATTAAATGTTCTGGTGTTTATGTAAAGGGTATTGCACAGAGGTTTGCTGCATTGTAACCATTCAGTTTTGTTACTGTTGTCCAGTTCAGTTCAGTTACTGTTGGTCAGTATTTTTATTATCACTAAATGTCATATCAAGGAAATTAAGTTTGATGTGGTAGGAAATAGAAACCAGGCCCAGATGAGCAAAGTTTATTCATTCATCTATTTCTTATTCTGTAAATACTTGTTCTGAGTTCCTCGGAAGAATGTTGAGGGTACAACATTATACAAGAGAAAATATCAGAGGGAGAGAGCAGAGGGAGAGACTCACAAGCAGACTCCCTTTGGAGCCCCATGTGGGCTCAATCCCACAACCCATGAGACCATGACCTGAGCCAAAACTGAGAGCTGGAAGATTAACAGACTGAACCACCCAGGTGCCTTTGGAATTTGTTTTCTAAATTTGTCTGAAATATATATATATATATATATATATATATATATTTCAGACAAATTTAGAATATATTTAGAATTTGGAATAAATTTAGAATCTAAATCTAAATTTAGAATAAATTTAGAATATATCTAGAAATATATATATATATATATATATATATATATATTTTTTTTTTTTTTTTTTCCCCTTAAAGAGGGAAAAATTAGTTGCTATTTTACGTTTTGGAACATTTTCTTTAAAAAAAAAAAAAAATTTAAGTATCTCTAGCCAAAACAATTTTTGCAGAAAATCTAATTGTCAGGATTAAGAGTGGATTTGTTTAAATTTCAAGCTTAGAAATCTTGCTTCTAAATTTATCCCCTCTGGTCCACATCCATAATAACAATATTAGTGATAGACACTTTTAAACAAATCATTGCTCAATGTGAAAAAGATAATAAAATTTATATTCTAGAGCTGTTTTGTCATTTTATAGGGCAGTCATTAGAAGAAGTAAGTCCTCTGATGAAAAGCAGAAGTGATCTAATTAAGTAGAGAAGTTTTATACACATTTTAATGCATTATAGTCTTAGACAAAATAAATCTAAGCATAGGTAATGCTGTTATAGGAATCCTGGACAGTATCAGAAGGAAGATTATTAAGCCATTTTGCTTGTGTAATATGGAATAATTCCTCTGCATAGATGATTTTTATTGAGAGTAAGATAAGCCCTAATGGTAAGATTTCTCTAAGAATATATGTCTGAATATCTGTCTTTTTTTTTTTTTTAAAGATTTTATTTATTTATTTGACAGACAGAGATCACAAGTAGGTGGAGAGGCAGAGAGAGAGAGAAAGAGAGAGGAGGAAGCAGGCTCCCTGCTGAGCAGAGGGCTGGATCTCAGGACCCGGGGACCATGACCTGAGCCGAAGGCAGAGGCCTTAACCCACTGAGCCACCCAGGCGCCCCTATGTCCCTTTTTTTTTTTTTTAAATATTTTATTTATTTGACAGAGACACAGCGAGAGAGTGCCACTTCTAGTCCGTGAGCGGGAGAATTAGGCACAAATAAGTCAGCTACAAGAGATTGGGAGCAAGGGACAACAGTCGAAAAGACTGCTGCCCCGAGCAACTAGACAGTCTCACTTTTATTAGAAACAATAGCCAACAGAGGAATCGATGAAGGTCAAACATTAGTCACATGCCTTGTGAACAAACAAGAAGGAGGACAAACTTTATAGTTAACCAAGCACATTCAAAGGACTCATCTAAATAACAGTGGGCGCTTCTTGGAAGAGAAAGGAGCGACAACAATGAAAAAGGGAAGCAGGTGGTATTTCGTTCCACCCTGAGCTGACTGGTGTTCCTGGCTGCTCAGCTTCCCTGAAGCAGGGGGCGTTCCGCCCTGAGTGAGCCGGGCATCCCCAGCTGCCCAGCTTCATGGTGGTATATCGTCCTTCTCCCCAAAGACCTGTTGTCAGTATATGTTTTTCATTAAAGGCCATATCTAAATGTGCTTGGTAACTAGTAAAATCCTCCAGGGGTTATAGTTTAAGTAACAAATTGTTCCGAGGGGCGGTTGCAAGAGAGGAAACACAAATGGGGAATGGGAGAGGAAGAAGCAGGCTTCCTGCTGAGCAGGGAGCCCAACGCAGGGCTGGATCCCAGGACTCGGATCATGATCTGAGCTGAAGGCAGACACTTAAGGACTGAGCCCTCCAGGTGCCCCCCCCCCCCCTTTAAGCATATATATGTCCTTTCTGAAAAACAGGAGGGGTTAAGAGTTAAGAGGGGGTTAAGTAGTAGGGGGACCCTGAGCTTGCCTTGTTCTTTGAACACAGCTAGATCAACATCAGATCATTTTGAACAACTAGGAAATAGATCTCAGGATTAAGAAAACAGTTGGAGGGAGAGAATACTGCAGATGCAAGGTTCAGAGCTGTGAATTGGGGGTGAGAGAAGCCCTGGTGCTGTGAAGGGGAGTGATCCCTTTTTGCAAAATGAAGTCAGTGAGAGAGAGAGCAGGAGAGAGAGTACTGAGTAGGGTTCGAAAAATAAGTTGCAGTGAGGGGATCCTCTGGGTCTCATTGGGAGAAAACATTCTCCTTCCTGGAGTACATTTGGAAGAGTGTATTTTGCCTCTCCAGTGACATAAGGGCTGCCAGGAGCCCTTGAGCCGCTTTCAACAGAAGGGAGCAAAGGTGTGCATGCACTGAGGGAGGATAACCTGGTCAGAGCTTTTTGCTGTGCATCACAATGGACTCCAGCCATCCTGCACACACCATGTGACTGCTTTTCTGGTCCAGAATGGTGCTGGATGCACTTCAAGTCTCTTCTCCAGGGGAGAGGAGCGGGTCAGCACCTTGCCAGGCCCTTTAAGATTTGAAGTTTTGAATACCAGCCACTGGCCAGAGAAATCTCAAATTGTGGCCCTGGGTATGTCATCGGCCGGACACAGATAAGTTGAGGGCAGGGATCTGACAAAAGCTTTGGACACAGGAGAGGAGATTGTTTGCTTTTCTATGAGGGCAGCAGCCACGAGTTCCTCTCCCCAAGGAGGGGACGACAGGTGACAGCATTTTTCACTCCCTGGCCATCAGCATGGCTGGACTTCAAAGAGAAACATAGCACCTCCAGTGGAGGCTGGAGTCATTTGTACCAAACCCCAGCCCCTTGTGCTCATCAGGTATATCTTTACTGGGACAGGTCTGACTAAGCCAGAGCAGCAGGCCTGTCCCCCAGAAGACCTAGACAGGCCCCCAAAATATAACAAGTCTACTGATCAGAGAGTGCTCTAAAGTGTCAGCTTCAGTTCTGGTGGACATAGGCTTCCTTTTTTGTGAATATAAAAAATTTTTAATTTTTAATCTTTTATACTTTCAGTTTATCTTATTTTCTTCTTTTTTTTTCTAATCAGTCTTGTAGTTTTGTGGGGGTTTTTGCTTATTTGTTGGTTTGTTTCCTTTTCTTGTTTTTTGGATCGAGTTCTTTGTCCTTTTGTTTGGATTTTTGTTCCCTTTCATTTTCTTTGAATCAGGTGTTTTTTCTGCCCAGGCTTATCTTAATAAATAAAATGAAGCATAAGTAGTTCAAGATCCAAACACTCCCCACTGCAAACAAGGAAGTGCTCTGTACTAAAGGATTGACTTTTGGGAAAGAGTAACCAAAACAGCAGAGAGCACACAGCATATACCAGAAACACTTCCTGAAATGCCAGGCCCTGGACTCTGTCTGACTCCTTCTTAAAGTAGTATTACTCTCAAGAGTAGGAAATATAACGGGCTTTCATAATATGCAAAAGACAGAAACTTAGACATAATGACAAGATGGAGAAATTCTTCCCAAAAGACCAAAAAGAAATAACAGCCAGGGATTTGCTCAAAACGGATAAAAGCAATATATCTGAACAAGAATTAGCATAACAGTCATAAGAATAGTAGCTGGGCTTGAAAGAGGCATAGAAGACATCAGAGAAGTCCTGGCTGCAGAGATAAAAGACCTAAAAACTAGTCAGGCCAAAGTAAAATATGCTATAACTAACAAGCAAAATCAACTCGACACAATCACAATGAGGATGGAGGAAACAGCAGATCAAATAGGTAATACAGAAGATAAAATTATGGAAAAGAATGAAGCTGAAAAGAAGAGACTTAGGGAACTCAGCAATTTCACAAAGCCCAATAATATCCATATCATAGGAGTCCCAGAAGAAGAGCAGGAAAAGGGGGCAGAAGGTTTATTTGAACAATTAAACCTGAGAACTTCCCTAATCTAGGGGAGGAAATAGGCATTTAAGTCCAAGAGGTATAGAGAATGCCCCTCAAAATCAACAAAAACAGGTAAACACCAAGACGTATCATAGTAAAACTTAGGAAATACAAAGATAAAGAGAGAATTCTGAAAGCAGCTCAGAACAAGAGTTCATTAAACTACAAGGGTAGACACATAGATTAGCAGCAGACTTGTCCACAAGTCTGTCCTTCTTAGCAGGCCAGACACAAGTGGCAGGATATATTCAATGTGCTAAAGGGGGAAAATATGCAGCCAAGAATACTTTATCCAGCAAAGCTGTCATTCAGAATAGAAGGAGAGAGAAATCATTTCCAAGACAAGCAAAAATTAAAGGTGTTTGTGAACACTAAATCAGCTCTATGAGAAATAGTAAAGGGGACCCTTTCAGCAGGAAAGAGAGGTCAAAGCAACAAAGTCAAGAAAGGAACAGAGATAATCTATAAGAACAGTGACTTTACAGGTAATACAATGGCACTAAATTCATTACTCTGAATGTAAATGGACTAAATGCTCCAATCAAAAGGCAAAAGATGTCAGAATGGAGAAAAAAGAGAAGATAGATCGATATGCTGCTTATAAGAGACTCATTTTTGACCCAAAGATATCTCCAGATTGAAAGCGAAAGGATGGAGCACCTGCACTCTAATGTTTATAGCAGCAATGTCCACAACAGCCAAATTATGGAAAAAGCCCAGATGTCCATTGACAGATGAATGGATAAAGAAGATGTGGTATATATATGCGATGGAATATTAAGCAGCCATTAAAAATGAAATTCTACTATTTGCAATGACATGGATGGAACTAGAAGGTATTGTGCTAAACGAAATAAGTCAATCAGAGAAAAGACAATTATCATATGATCTCACTGATATGAGGAATTTGAGAAACAAAGCAGAAGATTCTAGGGGAAGAGAGGAAAAAATGAAACAAGAAGAAACCAAAGAGGGAGACAAACCATAAGAGACTTTTAATCTCAGGAAACAAACTGAGGGTTGCTGGAGTGGAGGAAAGTGGGAGGGATGAAGTGGGTGGGTGATGGACATTGGGGAGGGTATATGTTGTGGTGAGCACTGTGTATTGTGTAAGACTGATAAATCACAGACCTGTACCCCTGAAACAAATAACACATAATATGTTAATAATAAAAAAATTTTAAAAATAAAAAAATTATTATACATGCATACATAAACAGATATTTTTATTATCAGTTCTTTTTATAATTGTTATTTTGTTTCTAAGAATCACACATGTTGGATGCAGTTGTAATCCATTCATTTCTCTATTGTATAACATTCCATTTTGTGAATATACCCAAAAGTTAATCTATTTTTTAAAAGTCAATCTATTTGGAAAAAGAAAGAAAGAAAGTGAGGGGGTGAGGGGCACCTGAGTGTCTCAGTCTGTTAATCATCCAGCTCTTGATTTTGGCCCAGCTCTTGATTTTGGCCCAGATCGGGAGATCAAGCCCTGTGTCAGGCTCCATACTGGGTGTGGAGACTGCTCAAGATTCTCTCTCCCTTTGTCCCTCCCAGTCCCCACGCTCTCTCTCTTGCTCTCTCCCTCAAAAAAAGTGAGGGAGTGGAGAACCATCTATCATGTTAATGGACATCAAAAGAAAGCTGGGACAGCCATACTTATATTGGACAAACTAGATTTTAAAACAAAGACTACTAATTGATGAAGAAGGGCACTGTATCATAATAAAGGGGTCTATCCAACAAGAAGATTTAACAGTTGTAAATATTTATGCCCCCAACTTGGGAGCAGCCAAATATATAAATCAAGTAACTAACTTAAAGAAACGTATTGGTAATTATACAAAAATAGCAGGGAATTTAACACCCCACTCACAGCAATGGACTGATCATCTAAGCAGAAGATAAACAAGGCTTTGAATGGCATATCGGACCAGATGAACTTAACAGACAGAACATTCCATCCTAAAACAACAGAAACACATTCTTCTTGAGTACACATGGAACATTCTCCAGAACAGATCACATACTGGGTCACAAATCAGGCCTCAAAAAATACAAAAAGATTAGATCATACCATGCATATTTTCAGGCCACAAAGTTATGAAACTTGAAGTCAACCACAAGAAAAAAATTTGGGAAGTCTACAAATATAGGGAGGCTAAAGAACATCCTACTGAAGAAGGAATGGGTTAACCAGGTTTAAGAAATAAAAGATACATGGAAGCAAATGAAAACACAACAGTCCAAAACCTGTGGCAGCAAAAAAGGTCACAAGAGAGAAGTATATAGCAATACAGTCTTTCCTCAAGAATCAAGAAAAGTCTCAACTACACAACCTAACTTTACACCTAAAGGAGTTGGAAAAATGGCAGCAAATAAAGCCTAAAGCCAGCAGAAGAAGGGAAATAAAGATTGGAGCAGAAATAAGTGATACAGAAATAAAAAAATAGAAGAGATTAACAAAACTAGGAGCTGGTTCTTTGAAAGAATTAACAAAATTGATAGACCCTTAGCCAGACCTATCAAAAAGAAAAGAGAAAGAACCCAAATAAAATCATGAATGAAAGAGGAGAGATCACAACCAACATTGCAGAAATACAAACAATTGTAAGAGAATATTATGGGGGCGCCTGGGTGGCTCAGTGGGTTAAAGCCTCTGCCTTCGGTTTAGGTCATGATCCCAGGGTCCTGGGATTGAGCCCCGCATCGGGCTCTCTGCTCAGCAGGGAGCCTGCTTCCCCTCCTCTCTCTCTGCCTGCCTCTCTGCCTACTTGTGATCTCTGTCTGTCAAATAAATGAATAAAAAAAAATATTATGAACAATTATATGCCAATAAATTGGGCAATCTGGAAGAAATGGATAAAATCCTACCAAAACTGAAACAAGAAGAAATAGAAAATTTAAAAAGACCCATAACCAACAAAGAAATTGTATCAGTAATCAAAAATCTCCTAACAAACAAGACTCCAAGACTGGATGGCTTCCTAGGGGAATTCTACCAAACACTTAAAAAATTAAGACCTATTCTTCTGAATCTGTTCCAAAAAATAGAAATGGAAAGAAAACTTCCAAATTCATTCTTTGAGGCCAGTATTATCTTGATCCCAAAGCCAGACAAAGACCCCACTAAAAAGAATTACAGACCAATATCTCCAATGAACATGGATGCAAAAGTTCTTAACAAGATAGTAGCTAATCAAATCCAACCATACATTAAAAGGATTATTTGCCATGATCAATTGGGATTTATTCTTGGGCTGCTGGGGTGGTTCAATACCCTCAAATTGATCAATGTGATACACAACATTAATAAAAGAAAGGATAAGAACCATATGATCCTCTCAATAGATGCAGAAAAAGCATTTGACAAGATACAGCATCCTTTCTTGATAAAAACCCTCAAGAAAGTTGGGATAGAAGGAATATGCCTCAACATCATAAAGGCCATATACAAAAGACCAACATCTAATATCTTTCTCAATGGAAAAACTGAGAGCTTTCTCCCTACGGTCAGGAAGGAACATGACAGGGATGTCCACTTTCACCATTGTTGTTCAACATAGTACTATAAGTCTAGCCTCAGTAATCAGACAACAAGAAGAAATAAAAGACATCCAAATTGGCAAGGAAGAAGCCAAACTTTCACTATTTGCAGATGACATGATACTCTATATAGAAAACTTGAAAGACTCCACTAAGAAAATTGCTAGAACTGACACATGAATTCAGCAGTCACAGGATATAAAATCAATGTACAGAAATCTGTTGCATTTATATACATCAATAATGAAGCAGCAGAAAGAGAAATCAAGGAATTTATCACATTTACAATTACACCAAAAACCATAAGATACCTAGGAATAAACTATCCAAAGAGTAAGAGATCTGTATGCTGAAAACTATAGAACACTTATGAAAGAAATTGAAAAACACAAAGAAATGGAAAAACATTCCATGCTCATGGATTGGAAGAACAAATATTGTTAAAATGTCTATACTACCCAAAGCAATCTACACATTCAGTGCAATCCCTATCAAAATAACACCAGCATTTTTCACAGAGCTGGGACAAACAATTCTAAACTTTGTATGGAACCAGAAAAGACCCCAAATAGCCAAAGTAATGTTGAAAAAGAAAAGCAAATCTGGAAAGATCACAACTCTGGACTTCAAGCTATATTACAAAGCTGTAATCATCAAGACAGTATAGTACTGGCACAAAAACAGACACATATACCAATGGAACACAGAAGATGGGCCCACAACTGTATGGTCAATTAATCTTTGACAAAGCAGGAGAGAATGTCCAATGGGAAAAAGACTTTTTTTCAACAGATGGTACTGGGAAAACCGGACAGCGACATGCAAAAAAAAAAAAAAGAAATTGGACCACTTTCTTACACCATACACAAAAATAAATTCAAAATGGATGAAAGACCTAAATGTAAGACAGGAAACCATCAAAATCCTAGAGGAGAGATCAGGCAGCAACCTATTTGACCTCGGTTGCAGGAACTTCTTACTAGACAGGTCTCTAGAGGCAAAAGAAACAGAAGCAAAGATGAACTATTGGTACTTCATCAAGATAAAAAGCCTCTACACTGCAAAGGGAACAATCAACAAAACTAAAGCCAACCAATAGAAAAGGAGAAGATATTTGCAAATGACATATCTGATAAAGGTCTAGTATCAAAAATCTGTAAAGAACTTATCAAACTTGGGGCACCTGGGTGGCTCAGTCATTTAAGCATCCTGTTTTTGATTTCACCTCAGGTAATGATCTCAGGATCCTGGGATTGAGCCCTGCCTCAGTCTCATCGGAAAGTCTGCTTGGGGATTCTCTCCCTCTGCCCCTCCCCCTGCTCAAGCTCTCTCTGTCTCTCTCTCTCTAAAATAAATAAATGAAACTTCAAAGAACTTATCAAACTCAGTTAACTCCAGTTAATGAATGGGCAGAAGATGTGAATAGACACTTTTCCAAAGAACACATTCAGATGGCTAACAGACACATGAAAAGATGCCCAACATCACTCATCGTAAGGGAAATGCAAATCAAAACTACAGCGAGGGGGGCATATGAGTAACTCAGTTGGTTGAGCATCTGACTCTTGATTTTGGCTCAGGTAATGATCTCAGGGTCCTGGGATTGAACCTTGAATTGGGCTTTGTGCTCAGCAGGGAGTCTGCTTAAGGATTCTCATCTCTCCCTCTCCTTCTGCCCTTGTCCCTGCTCTCTCTCTCTCTCTCAAATAAATAAATAAATCTTTAAAAAAAAAACCCACACAATGAGATACCAACTTAACACTTGTCAGAATGTCTAAAATTAACAACTCAGGAATTAGATGGTGGCAAGGACAGAGAGAAAGGGGAACCCTTTTGATTGTTGGTGAGAATGCAAACTAGTGTAGCCAATCTGGAAAACAGTTTGGAAGTTCCTCAAAAAGTTAAAAATAGAGCTACCCTACAATCTAGTAATTCCACTACTAGGTATTTATCCAACGGATAAAAAAAAATGTTGATTCAGGGGTACCTGGGTGGCTCACTTCATTGGTGACTGCCTTTGGCTCAGGTTATGATCCCATGATCCTGGGATTAAGCCCCCCATTAGGCTCCCTACTTGGCTGGGAGCCTGCTTCTCCCTCTGCTCCTCTCCCTGCTCATGCTTTCTCTCTCTCTCAAATAAATAAAAAATTTTAAAAAATGCTGATTCAGGGGCGTCTGGGTGGCTCAGTGGGTTAAAGCCTCTGCCTTTGGCTCAGGTCATGATCCCAGGGTCCTGGGATTGAGCCCCACGTTGGGCTCTCTGCTCAGTGGGGATCCTGCTTCCTCCTCTCTCTCTCTGCCTGCCTCTCCACCTGCTTGTGATCTTTCTCTCTCTGTCAAATAAATAAATAAAGTCTTTTAAAAAATTAAAAATTAAAAAAAAATAAAAAATGCTGATTCAAAGGTGTACATGCACCCAAATGTTTATAGCAGCACTATCAACATTAGCCAAATTATGGAAGGAGCCCAGATGTCCATCAACAAATGAATGGATAAAGAAAATATGGTGTACACACACACATATATACCCACACAATGGAATATTGCTTAGCGATCAAAAAGAATGAAATCTTGGGGTGCCTGGGTGGCTCAGTTGGTTAAGCGACTGCCTTCAGCTCAGGTCACGATCCTGGAGTCACAGGATCGAGTCTCACATTGGGCTCCCAGCTCCATAGGGAGTCTGCTTCTCCCTCTGACCTTCTCGCCTCTCATGCTCTCTCACTGTCTCTCTCTCTCTCTCTCAAATAAATAAAATCTTTTAAAAAATTTTAAAAAAAGAATGAAATCTTGCCATTTGCAACAGTGTAGATGGAACTAGTGTTTTATGCTAAGTGAAATAAATAAATTAGAAAAAGACAAATACATGATTTCACTCATATGGAATTTAAGAAACAAAACAGGTGAATATAGTGGAAGAGAAGGAAAAATAAAGTAAGATAAAAAGAGAGAGGGAGGCAAACCATATAGGCTCTTAAATATAAAGAACAGAGAGTTGAGGGAGGTGAGTGAGGGGATGGGCTAAATGGGTGATGGGCATCAAGAAGGGTCCTTGTTGATACCCAGGGTTGAGCCCTGGGTATTATATGTAAGTGATGCATCACCAATATGTATGGGTATACACATCCACATGCGTGCGTGTGCACACACACACATACACACACACATCCTTTGCTATAGTAACTAGACCAAGTCTAAATTTGACAATTTTTTGTCTGTTTTAAAGGTTTTACTTATTTATTTGACAGGCAGAGATCACAAGTAGGCAGAGAGGCAGGCAGAGAGAGAGGAGGAAGCAGGCTCCCCGCGGAGCAGAGATCCCGATGCGGGGCTCGATCCCAGGACCCTGAGATCATGACCTGAGCCAAAGACAGAGGCTTTAACCCACTGAGCCACCCAGGTGCCCCTAAATTTGACAATTTTTTAAAGCTTTATTTGAGTAGATAAATCTGGCATAATTCCTATAGAAACCTGAATATCACGACTGAGAGTATCTCTGCTAAAGACTCATCTTAAACTGGGAAGGTTGCTTCTCTAGCATACACTTCTTAGAGGCTAGGAAACTTCATTGAAAATACTTAGTCAAATTAATCCATAGTTATAAACTAATATTGATGAGTACCAGCTTGGGGACTGAACCATCTGGACCATGAATTATGCATTTATATCAAGAGATTTATTTATTTATTTATTTGCTTATGTATTTATTTAAAGATTTTATTTATTTGAGAGAGCAAGAGAGCATAAGCAGGAGTGGGACAGAGGGAGAGAGACAAGCCGACTCCCTGCTGAGCCCGACATGGGGCTCCATCCTGAGCCAAATGCAGATGCTTAATTGAATGAGCCACCAGGCACCCCTTAAAAATGTTATTTATTTTTATGAAATTGGCAGTCCTGCACTTAACCTTCATCTTCTGGGAACTCCTTCAACTTTCCATGTCCCTTCTCAAGTTTACTACCATGCCTGTTCATTGTTCCCTTCAGACTAAGAGAGGCATCGGTCTGCTGTTCAAGAAATTATCACCCCTTTCTCACATTTTTACTTACCTGCTCATCCCCACTCCCTTTATTCTAGGTACACATATACACATAAACATACGTTTTCCCCAAAAAAGAGTGTAATGCCATTTTATTGACTGGCAAAGAACTGCTGTGTCTTAAAGGATTAGATAAGAGTTCCCCAATCTGTAACCACAGAAAATTTCTTCCATGGCTTTTATTAGAATTTTTATAGATTCATTTTCTTCATATGTAAATCTTTGATATGTCTTAAAAACACATTTTGGCATAATGATATATTTTTTTTCCTCAGATGACTAAACATTTTCACAGGAATAATAACCTTTTCTACTGATGCCATCTGTATCATTTGCATTCCCTTTATATTTGGATGTATTTCTAGACATTCTTTTCCATTCGTCTGCTTGCCCATTCAGTCATTCATTGACAAAAATGAACAAAACATGTTTCTTAACCCGGTGGAAGTGAATAGTAAACCAAAAAATGTAAATTAGATGCTGATTGTGCAATGGAGATAAGTCATGTATCTGTTCATGAGGTAATTACCTATTGTTTTCATTATCTTGAACTTTAATTTTGAAAAGGAGATTGGGGATAGGAGACCTTGAGGGGAAGACAGAGGAGAGAGAGATAGAGAGTATGTTAAGTAAAGAGAAACTAAAGAAGAGCGAATGGGCTCTGTCTACTCTGGAAAATACTATCTGGAGAACCCTGGACAGGTTGCTTCTCCCAGATCTGTTTTCTCAACTGTGAAATAATGATGCTGCAGAGGATTGTTGGTGAAGCTAAATGAAATGTTTGCAAATCAGCTGGCTTATAGTAAACACTATTATCCTTAAAACATTTAAAATATTTTCTTCTTACCCTTCTCATTTGAGGGGTAGCTGAAGCCTCCTAACATTCAACTGTCTGTCTTTTCAAAATGGAATTTTTAGAACCTATGGCCTAGATGCAAATTACATTTGCATTGTGAAATTTTCACCTAGCTACTTCTAGCTGAAATACAGGTCATCTATGCTACATTAGTTTGCAGCCAATGAAAATTCTAGCACATTACCTGCTGAAACTGATGGTCAGAGAACTGATAAATATTGTCCCAGTGTCTCAATTTTAAGTATTTACCTTCAGGGATATTTAGCAAAGTATCTTCATGATATATAAAGCAAAACGTAAATATGAAGGTAACTAGATTTGAAGGTTCACTCAATTAAATGAGGTCTATCTGTGTTTCTCAATGTTTATCTAAGGTACATAAGACATACATACCTTGATCCAAAGCTGTATAAGATTACTTTAGAGGTTTCCTGTCTCCTGGTGTACTATTGCAAAGTTAAAATTGTTCTAAAAACATCCCCAGAGTTTAATAATTAAACTCCTGTGGGGGGAAAATAAGAGTTCTTTCTTTTTTAATTCCTCTGAACTTTTTTCCTATTATGGAAGGCAATTTTCCTGGTCTCTGGGAGTTGCGCAAGAACTCATTCCATTAAGTTTATACCCTATTCTTATGATTCCAAGTTTTAGAATTTATTTTTTAAAAACATTTTATTTACTCATTTGAGAGAGAGAAAGAGAGAGAGCACAAGAAGGGAGAGAGGAAGAGGAGAAGCAGACTCCCCACTCAGTAGGGAGCCCAACGTGGGGCTTAATCCCAGGATCCCAGGTTCATGACCCGAGCCAAAGGCAGATGCTTAACTGTAAGCATCCAGGTACCCCCAGATTTTAGAACTTAAACAAGAATGCAGTCAAGGGATAAAGTTAGCCATATGTATTTTTTGCTTGGTTCTTAAAAATGAAAATAATTTACACTACCTGTTGTACTGAACTTTGATCACAAATAATATATTTAAATTGCTGGCAAGTAAAGTCCCTTATAATTACAATAGCAGCAAATATTGGCTCACCATCTAAAATTAGTATTATTGGGGGTTACTAAACATGGCTTCTTTATTTTATGACTTTTGAAACTAGAAACTAATTGCTTATACTTTATTTTAAAAAAATATTTACTCAATGTAACTACTGTTGCAAAAGGACTTTAATCTATTTGGCTACATACAATCCTTAAGATTCCTTTTGTCAGATAACAGTGAACATGGAAGAGTTTGAGGTGGGTGAAGCTTGTCCATTTCCTCACACTTTGATGCAGATTATAATAAAAGCAAACTTCAGACAAAATTTTACCACTTATACAGACATTTATTAGACATGTATTTGCAAGCATGGACAAAACAGTTCATACTACGAAATAAAAAAAGCTAGCTCTTTGTTTAGTGTGGGAAGCACTTCTGATATATTTTAGCCAATAAGTATCTGTAACACCACTAATTTTCCCAGTGATATTTGATTAATGATTACTATGATGAGCAAGTCATTGATTTTACCAATGAAAATATTTTTCTGATTTTCACTTTGCTGATTAAGAAGGCATCTGGGTTTGATATCTCTTTGGTGAGACATGAAAGGCAGAAGTACTTTGATGCAACCGGGGCACAGAAAGATTAAGTGATTCCCCTAAAGTCACATAACTAGCAAGTAGCCAGCTTGTGTGATTCTGCATCCCATGTTCTTCCTCTTAATCTCTCTGAACTACCTGTAATGATGAATTCTCTAGAAGCAAGTTGAACTACTCCTTTGAGGGTAGAACTAAAAAGAAGAGACTGTAATCACACCTGCAGAAGAGAGTAAAGAAAATCTGATACAGATATGATTTAGGGTACTAACTGTAAAATGCAGAAAGCTATCCTAACTAAAGACATCTATTTTTAAAAAGGTGGTATCAGATTGCCACCTATCTTGATGGTCATAGGTTAGAGATTTTCTGGTTTAAAAAAAAATCCTGATTAGGGACGCCTGGATGGCTCTGTTGGTTAAGCAGCTGCCTTTGGCTCAGGTCATGATCCCGGCGTCCTGGGATCAAGTCCCACATCAGGCTCCTTGCTCGGCAGGGAGCCTGCTTCTCCCTCTGCCTGCCACTCTGTCTGCCTGTGCTCGTCGCTCTCTCTCTGACAAATAAATAAATAAAATCTTTTAAAAAAATGTTTAAAAAATCCTGATTAATAGAGATTCACAATAAAATCTCTACCCTAATTTCTCATTTAAAGGGAATCAGACACTAACAAAATAAACATGACATGAACACTGAAATGAATTGAATTAAATATTTTCTTACTGCTATCCTGAAAACATCACGTGATTTTGGGCCCTTCAAGATATTATGATACTGGTGGAACATAATCGTTCTTTTTAATAGAAATAAAATGCCAGTGATTTTTCTAGAAACTCATCTTCTAAGATACCAGAAGGTATCTTTGGAATAAAAATGATGAAGAGTTGGCTATACAGACCTGAGATTAAATTCAAAGTACACTTTCTGAAAATTCTGGACTTTTTATATTTCAGACTCAGCTAGATGAACGTCTTCCATTTATCCCCTTTCTACTTCAATTTTCTTTTCTTTTTCTTCACCAATCAATACATAGGCTTAAAACCAAACTTACCATTTCCTTCACTCTCCTTCCCGTGCAACTTTCCCAAGTCTGATGTGCCATGTTTTCTAGTCTACTTTGGTATGAATCTGTGGGCCAACTTCTCTCACTTCTAAATATAGTCATCAAATACTAATGATTCTACTTCTAACATTTTTCAGACATTGCTTTCTTTACATTCCCACAATCAAAAACTCTGTATGCGTTTGTATTTTATCATGACAGAAGTGGTCATCTGTTGACTTGGCTAACCAGAATCTATCCACCACTTTTTCCATTAATAGCATTCGTGTTTTCCTTGGAATACCATCTTTCTCCCACTCTTCCCATGGGATATTCATGGGTGTGGTAGATTGTTTGCATCAGTGATTTCAGTTCTTCATCCTTCTTTATATTACACCTTTTAGTTTGTAACTTTGGGGTTTCTCCTATAAAGTTGAAATTTTATGTCCCCAACCTATGTGATTTTCTTTGGCCAGTAAAATTAGGAGAAAGTGAATCAAAGCCTCAAGAAGCTTTCAGTGTTTCTGATTCTTCTTTTGCTCTCCTGTTGTGCCATGGAAGCCCTTGAGAAGGATCAGAGCCTTCCTAAAGCCAACTCCCAGCAGACCCCAGGCATGTGAGTAATAATGCTTATCATTGTAGGCTTCTGAAGTTCTGTAGTTCTGTGTTACACAGCATTATACTCATTATACTTGTTATACTCATAGCAATGAGTAATGGGTATAATAGGATTGTGATGGGGGTTCAGAGCAGGCTGCCTCCAAATTAGGCTTTGGCATATTGATTTTTTTTTTAAGATTTTATTTGTTTATCTGAGAGAGAGAGAGAGAGAGAGAGAATGAGTTAGGGCAGGGGCAGAGGGAGAAGTAGACTCCCTGCAAAGCAGAGAGCCTCAGGCTCCTGGGATCATAATCTGAGCCAAAGGTGGATGCTTAACCAACTAAGCCAGGTGCCCCAGATAACAATTTCAATAGTAATTTGCAACAAATAAATTGCTCTATGCAGAAAGCATCCTTATTGTCAGAGGTAGGAAATTTAGGTCTGAGAAAGCTATATGAATTGCTTTCTCAATTATTGCTTCATTAATGTGCTACCCCAAACCCAACTTCTTTATCTTGTCAATTCTTCACAAGGTTATTGTTTGTCTAAAAGGTATAAAAGCTGCCTGCTTTGGTTACTTCTTTGAGTCTCATTTTTATGAGCTCCCATATGTATGAAATTAAAATTTTCTCCTGTTTGTCTGTCTTATGTCAGTTTAATTTTTAGATCAGCCAAAGAACATAGAAGGGAAAAAGGAAGAAATTTCCTCCCCAGCAGTTTCTGTTCTGCAGCCCAAAGCATGTGCTCTGGATCCGAGCACAGCATTATTTTGAACTGCAAATGTTAATCGTGCTCTCTAAAAATAAACTCACTTCTGAGTTGGGAAAGAGAATCTAATTCTGCTGGACTTGATGCCAATAGAAAGTAAGATTGGAGTTGGTCCAGAGTCCTGTTGAACTACTCAATCTAGCTATACTTGACTTTTTAGCTTTGGAGTCAGTAAATTCTCTTTTCTGAAAATCTAACTTCAGTCATAATTTCATGCCATCAAAAGAACTTAAAGTTTTATCCAGATTGCACTTATGCTAAGTTATACTTCGTAAAATACTATTTTGATTGTGTCACTTTTAGAAAATTATTGCTTTTCATTTTCTTTCAGATTAATTCATCAATCAAAGCCCTCCTGGCATCTGACTCTGTTTTTTGTTAGGGTTGATTTCTTCTGACTCTTCTTTCTCTTTTTTTTTTTTTTTAAGTTTTTTTTTGTTTGTTTTTTTTTTTGAGAGAGAGGGAGAGAGAAAGGGAGAGAGGAGGGGGGAGACAGAGCACAAGCTGGGGGAGGGGCAGAGGGAGAAGTAGACTCCCTACTGAGCAGGGAGCCCAGTGGACTCAATCCCAGGACCCTGGTAACCATGACCTGAGCTAAAGGCAGACACCTAACCAACAGAGCTACCCAGGAGCCCTTCTCTCTTTCTCTCTCTCTCTCTCTTTTTTTTTTTTTTAAGATTTTTTAAAATTTATTTTTGAGAGAGAGAGAGACTCTTTTCTTTCTTATACTTTGCAACCATTTGATAGCTTTTCCTGCCTTTCTGCTTTTGTTTCCATGGTTCCCTTTACCTGGAAAGCCTTTGTCTTCTGTATGAGCGGGAGCCTAACCACTGTAATAAACAATTCCAACATTTCAAGAACTCAATACAATCAAAGTTTAATGTTTGCTTATATCACAATTCTTAATAAAAGTGGTAGAGAGGTAGGCAGTTGACTACATGCAGACATTTAGGTACCCAGATCTTTCCTTTTTAGAACACCGGTGTCTTAGATTTGTGATCTCTGGGGTTGTTGAGAAAGAAGAAAAAACAAAGGGGGAGAGCAGAAAATCTAAGTGGAGACTGACTTTAGGTGTTGAGCCTGGGAGTAGCTTACATTCCTTTGACTCATGTCTCATAGGCCATAACTAATCACATGACTCCACATGGCCTCATGTGACCCCATCAAGATTGAGAAGACTAGAAAATACTGTCTTCCTTTGTGGTCAGGTCAGGGGGGAAAAAAAAGAAAGTTAGTGACATTATAGCCCTGATGCTGCCATATCCACCATCTCCATCTGGTAAAATCCTCCCAATTGAATATGATTTTTCCATATTCTCTTTGATTCGTAGAGTGGATTTTCTGTGTGTTTACCTTAGTCTCCTTTTAGGTTCATTCATTCAGTCAGGAACATATGAAAGAACACATTTATTGAATTCCACAGATATAAAGATGACTATGACCTGCCCCTGCCCACAAGAGCTGTCCTAGGAGAGATGTAGACATAAACAGTGGTAATCTTATGTAAAAGGTGCAGTTATAAAGGTATTTACAAATTGCTGATAAATCATACAGGAAATAAGTTTCTTAATGGTAAGGACTAGGTATTTGTCTATCTCCACGAGTACAAAGAATGTGTAGAGGGCAGTCTTGCATGTACTAAACATTCAATGATTTCATTGAGTCCAAGTGAATAAGTAAGCTAATAAAGGAAGAATGAGTGGATTCATAAGGATTTTGAGATATACAGAGATGAAGTATAGAGGGATCTATACAGATGAGAGGAGGTTAATTTTTGTAATTAAAAATAAAAAATATATACAAAAAGACCAAGTGAGAGTTTTAGATATGTACAAAAGATAAAATGCAGAAAAGTCAAAAAGTCTTAGAGAATACAGGTTTCCCCCACTATACAAAAATAGCATATTCCTATGAGCAACATAGAAGCAATAACTATTAATTTATATTAATTTTGAAAATTTTGAGCATTCCCCAACCCCAAAAATAACCTCTCTTAGGCTTTTCTGATAACTTAGAACACATCTTGCTAAATGATGCACAAAATAAGTTATGGTAAAGTACAGATGCTCACAGACACAGTTCAGATCTATAGCTGCTTGATGGTGAGCTGCTGTGTGGTCCCTGGGGAAGGAGACTGGGGAGCTCTCTAGCTGCATTGGGTGTGCACCTGCTCAATCACAGCTCCCTGAAAAACAAACAGTGATGTTTTAGCTTTTCCCCTTTCATCATAAAAATGAAAATCCTTTTCCAATTTCTTTCAGTTAGTGAAAACAAGTACTGATGTTAGATCTTGTTAGATGTAAGAGTCAAGTGGCATGATGCATACACAAAAAGTGGGGGAAACCTGTATGGGCAAAGTACCTCCATCCAAAGTGAAGAGGTAAATCTACATAGAGGTAAAAACCTCTTGAGAAAATTGTACTTTTTATGATTTTGAATTTATCCTCAGTATACTTAGTTACAATGTTTTAACTGTGGTTGGTAGGGAGTATAACAACTTAGGAACTTATAAATAATCACCAGGATGCAGGGACACCTGGGTGGCTCAGTCGGTTTCTGCCTTCAGCTCAGGTCATTGATCCCAGGGTCCTGGGATTGAGCCCTGCATCAGGCTCCCTGCTTCTCCTTCTGCCTCTACCTACTGCTCCCGCTGCTTGTGCTTTCTCTCTGACAAATAAATAAAATCTTAAAAAAAAAAAAAAAAAGTCAGCAGGATGCAATGGAATGTCGTTTTTTCCTGAAAGTTCTGTGTCCTGCATGAAATTTTAAGAGAGAATGCTGAGCTCTCATTTACCTACCGAAAGCATTTACTCAAGTGTTGTTGGGAGCCATGAGACCTGGTCGAGGGCATTGCCCCACTAGGTTAAGGTTTGAGCTGATGCAGGCCTCATCCTGCCGAGGGCCGGATAGCCCTGCACATAAGCATGGTCTGTTAGTCTCTTGCCCTTTCCTCTGATCCCTGTATCTCTCTCAAACAAAGAGCCCCTTGCTAATCTGCCGGAAACATCTCTCAGGCTTGTGGGCCAGAGCAGCTCCAAGGAGGTGAATTATTCTGTACCTAGGACTTTAGAGAACTTTAGATGTGTACCACGATAGACAGTTTCCTCCCTAGGTTGATGTTTGTCCAAGGCTTTCACAAGCTGAGCCTTTAAAATACACCCTGCCTCCTGCAAAGGTAACGCCTTCTTGTTCCTACTTCTCTCCTATATACGTAGTTTCTTCAGATAGCTTCTCGTTTTCCATTAACCTATACCTTGTTTTCCTATACCTTGTTCTTTACCATCTAGTTCATCCCTATAGCTCCTCCTTTTCATTAACCTATATCCTGTTTTCCTGGACCCCAGAATAAGTTATCAAAAAGCACATATTTATGCTACCTCCCATGGCTTTCTGAGGGACATAATTACTCAAGAAGCAAGACCCTGTCCCCCCTCCTTCGTTCCAGTCTGTACCCATTATGGCTTAACTAAGATAACATGTGCTAAACAAAGAGAAATTATCTGTTGAGTGCTTGTAATCCCCTGCCCCAATAAAACTGCCTATATAGAGGCTCCAAAATCAGAATAAGACAGAGATGCCTGACTACTGACCAGAACTCACTGGTGGCTTTCCCATTCATCTCACCGACACCACCCCTCCTTCGGGGACACCTGGACCTGCCGAGGCTGGACCCCGGCAAAGTGTGAGTGAATATTGGAGGTAATTGAGAAACTTTTTTTTTTTAAAGATTTATTTATTTATTTGACAGACAGAGATCACAAGTAGGCAGAGAGGCAGGCAGAGAGAGAGGAGGACCAGACTCTCTGCTGAGCAGAGAGCCCGACACGGGGCTCGATCCCAGGACCCTGAGATCATGACCTGAGCTGAAGGCAGAGACTTTAACCCACTGAGCCACCCAGGCGCCCCAGGAAACATTTTCAAAATAACCTGCTCTCATAGAAGATTTCATGAATCACTCACTGGAAGGTGGAGCCCAAATCGAGAACCAGTAGCTCACTGCATCCACCTACGAGTTCGGTCTTCCTGTATTTGTCTTCTTTTTCTGGCAGAACAAATTACCACAGATTTAGTGGTTTAACACAGCACAGATTTATTACCTTACATTTCCAGTGGTTCAAAGACAAATAAGTTTCACTGGGCTAACATTAAGGGTGTTGGCAGGCATGGGTTTCCCCTGGAGCCTCTAGGGAGGGATCTCTTTCCTTGGCTGTTTCATCCTCTGGAGATTACCTTCATCTCTTGGTTCGAGGCCTCTTCAACCACTCCACTCTGATTCTGTCTTCACATCTACTAATGATTGATCCTCCTTCTTCCTTCTTATAAGGAAGGACCTTTGTGATTACACTGGGCTCACCTGGAATCCAGAATCCACTGTTCTTAATTTAATCATTTTTGCAAGGTCCCATTTTACTACATATATTAATGTATGCACACATTCTGAGAATTACGACAGGAACATCTTTGGGAAGCCATTATTCAGCCAACTCCATTTCCTCCATATGTAATTTTTAAAATAGGAGGATTAATTTACATTTGTGAAGAGTAAATGAGAAATGCATGTGAATAAAACATTTATCATACCATCTGATGCATAACCAATAGCAAAGAAACGGTAGCCATTATACTTTTACAGTATCTTTTTTAATAGAATTCTGATGAGTGCAGCATTGTCTTGTCTTATTCACTGGCACGTTTGTCTTGTATAGGGTAAGTGTTCAATGAATACTTACTGCATGAGTGAATAAATGCTGAATATCCACAGTGGGTGCATATCTGCTTTTCCTTATATTCTATTGTTTCCGTCTGTTCCATAATCACATGAACCTATTCCTCATTCATATAGATATATATACTACTGTTCCTTTTTCTCTGGAGAACCTGCTTAATATATATGAAAATTTAGAATTCTGTTAAATCCTGATGGTACTTGCCTCGTTCATTTTCAGTGGGAACTCAGTGAGCTGGCCAGGATAGAAATGTACCCTCTTGGGGTGCCTGGGTGGCTCAGTGGGTTAAAGCCTCTGCCTTTGGCTCAGGTCTTGATCCCAGTGTCCTGGGATCGAGCCCCACATCGGGCTCTCTGCTCAGCAGGGAGCCTGCTTCCTCCTCTCTCTCTCTCTGCCTGCCTCTCTGCCTACTTGTGATCTCTGTCTGTCAAATAAATAAATAAGGGGGGGCGCCTGGGTGGCTCAGTGGGTTAAAGCCCCTGCTTTCAGCTCGGGTCATGATCCCGGGGTCCTGGGATCGAGCCCCACATCGGGCTCTCTGCTCTGCGGAGAGCCTGCTTCCTCCTCTCTCTCTCCCTGCCTGCCTCTCTTGCCTACTTGTGATCTCTGTCTGTCAAATAAATAAATAAAATCTTAAAAAAAAAAAAAAAGGGATCGGGGGTGCACAGTAATGTATTAAAATATATCATTTAAAAAATAAATATAAATAAATAAAATCTTAAAAAAAAGAGTCCACTTTAAAAAAAATGCCCTCTTATTTCATGCTCCCCACTTATATGATCTTTCTTTTGACTTGAATCAAGAGTAAAACAACAGTTATAGCTGTAAAAAGTAAATAATGCAGATTTTTGTTCCTGAATATGAAGCTAGAGAATTCTTGTTTCGAAAACTGCCAGAATTATAAAGATCCAATAATTAGGGCTACGTAATGCATTTTCCTGAAACATAGTTCTAGGAGGTGGATGCTTGTGAATAAGCCCATTCATGCCTAATTCAGTTTCCTGCTCCATCTAGGATCATTGCAATTATACCAGTGTTCTAGTTTTGTTTTTCTTTTCTTTACCAGTGGCCAAATTCTTGATTTTAGCAAGAAAATGACATTAAATATGACAGCTCTAAAATGTGTAAATTTATAAATGAAGTAGCGCAGTCATGTATTGGTTAGCAGTTTAGCCTGAAGGGAAGTTCCATGTTGTTCATGGCTCTTAAATCTCTCTCAAGTGGGAAAAAGAGGAGGCTGGAGGGGTAGGGGCTTATTTTCTTGTTCCTTACCTTGCTCATCCAGTACTAAATACATGCTCATTAGCATGCTGTGATTCAGCACTATCTCCGCTTCTCCTCCCCCTCATGTTTTTCTCTCTTATCTTTCCCACTAGTCTGGAGAAGTGGATTCTCAATGTATACAGTATTTCTTGGCTCAAGTAAAAAGATATATGAGATCACAAAATAGAGCAGCAGATGGTTTTTCATTTTGTGGATCATCTCTGCCTTCCAGGTAGAGAGAAGAGCAGGAACAAAGCCTGGAGGGAGAACAGCTTGAAGATTTGGCATGTTTGCAATTCAGTGTAATGAGTGTGTGGGAGGGTAGTGTGAGATGTGGGGAGGGGGCAGCTATCTGTGGCCAAGTCAGGCAGGGCATTGGAACAGGGATGAGGATTTGAGATTTTATTTTAGCATCAAAAAGAGGCCAGGGAGGGATTTTAAGCAGGGGAGTGGAATGATGGTTTACATTTGTGGTGAAGGGATTGGTAAATGGGTCTGTGGATCCCTTTACGGGGTTACTGTGCTCTTGTAGGTGAGAGACGATGGCCGCCCAGAAAACAGCTGCAGTGGAGATGGAAGGAAATGAATGGATTTTCTCTCTCTCTCTCTCTCTCTCTCTATATATATATATATATATATATATTTTTTTTTAGAGATAGAATTGACAAGGTTTGCAAGCTATCTTAGTCCATTCAGTCTGCCATAACAGAATACCATGGGCCGGGTAGCTTATAAACAACAGAAATTCATTTCTCACAGTTCTGGAAGTTAGAAGTCCAAGAGGGGAGTGCCATGACAGTCAGGTGAAGTCTCTCTTCCAGACTTTTCATTTTTTCCTCATGTGGTGGAAGGGACAAGAGATCCTTCTGGATTCTCTTATGACCCTTATGACCAAAGCACTTCCCAAAGGCCCCATCTCCTATACTATCACTTTGGGTTGGGATTTCAATATATGAATTTTGTGGAGGGAGGAGGCCACAAACATTCAGACCACAGAATCAATAGATTAGATGTGGAAGTAACATCTTACTTGAATATTGATAGAGGATATGGCTCATTAAGTGGTTGGAAATATGGTCACTTTACAGTCATGAAATAGCCATGAAATAGTATATGGAAAAATCTGTCTTTCTTGTCACGTCTACCTTGAACTGTTAAGATTTTCTCTTGTGTGGATTCTAAGTCCGTGAGACTGGTTCAGTGAGTCATTCTACTCTTAAATAACATGTGACATTATTTAAATGATAGTTATCGGGATTAGTATTCTTTTTACACAGGAAAGATTCATTCTCTTGTGTTGTAAACTCCCCACTGATTTAATGCAGGACTGGAAGCTATAAAGGGTGAAGTAAGGAGGAAACAGGGGAGAGAGAGAACAGATGATCTGGAGGCCATGAGTCAGGCCCACAGAAGTACCTCTTTTTCATTAAGTATTAGAGTCTTTACCTGAAGAGTGGGCCACTTCTGTGGGCCAAGAGGATTCAGGATGATTTGGGCTTCAGTGTTTTTGTTGCTGTTGTTGTTTTTAAGATTTACCCATTTATTTGAGAGAGGGAGAGAGCAGGGGGTGGACCGTGGGAAAGAATCTTTCAGACTCCCCACTGAGCCCAGAGCCCAGTGCAGGGCTATTCCCAGGACCCATGAGACCATGACCTGAGCTGAAACCAAGAATCCAATGCTCAACCAACTGAGCCACCCAGGCTCTCCCGGATGCAGTATTTTTGAGTGCATCAAACCAAAGTTCTTATCTCATGCTTCAGAGTCTCAGTCCTTTCTAATCAGGGAATAGTTAGATTTACGAAGATTGGGTATATAATCTCCTCTGTACCTCTGACACCCTTATAATGAAGTCCTGGGCCTCATTCTCAGTATTATCCTTTGGTGTAAGAATGCTTAATATATTCCAAAATTTTTCTTCTTAATTTCTCTATGTATACTAAAAGATCTTTCATAAAATCAACAAACATTGGTGAATGAAAAAATTTTCAATAAAGTAAGGATTGGATACCATCCCATCTCAGTCCCCAAACCAGTATATTGATTACTGGGAAGAACTAGAGGTATTTCATTTCATTTCAAAAAGAAGACATGAAGGGGTGTCTGGGTGGCTGAGTCAGTTAGGTGTTAGACTCTTGATTTCTGCTCAGGTCATGATCTCAGGGTGATGGGATTGAACCCTGTTTTGAGCCCTGAGTGGCTTCACATTCAGTGCTTAGTCTGCTTGAAATTCTCTCCCTCCTCCTCCTGCTCCCCCTGCCCCTACTGCACTGCTCATGTGCACACGTGCGTGCTCTCTCTCTTTCTCTCCCTCTCTTTCTGTCAAATAAATAAATAAAATCCAAGGGGGAAAAAAAGACCAGAAAGCATTCAAATAGG
Source organism: Mellivora capensis (assembly GCA_004024625.1). Classification (NCBI taxonomy): domain Eukaryota; kingdom Metazoa; phylum Chordata; class Mammalia; order Carnivora; family Mustelidae; genus Mellivora; species Mellivora capensis. The sequence continues at coordinate 6,705 of PISX010005691.1, read as the reverse complement.
ATATGTGAGGGCAAGACTCTTGTTTTATCTCTAATGAGGAAACCTGTATAAACAAACTGGCAAAAAAGCAAATGTATTTGTGTTTAGAGCTTTTGAAGAACCCTGGACATAAGACTGAGTAAACTGAACTTGAGAAAGGGGTGAGCCACAGAGAACATGGGTGGCACATCAGAGAGACTTGTAGCCGTTTCCAGCCCCAGGGGCAATTGCCTTGGAAGACGGTGAGCAGAGAAGTCTACTAGGGCAAGGAGAAGCCAACTGAACTGTTGGTGGCTATACACAAGCTGGTATAGAGCACTGGAATCTGTAGGAGCCCAGATTCAGAGCTAATCATTCCTGTCCGGTTTGCCAATATGGACTTTTATTAAGTCAGCAGCTGTATCCACTGGCTGCACAACCAGATTAACATTTCTAAAATGCATTTTGGAATACAACCAGAAGATGGCAATAGAGTAACATAAATCGAAACAGTAGAGCCGTGTTTCTGTAGTTAAATGTTGTCTTCGTCCTTCAATATGCTTATATTGACTACTTCTCCAGGCTTTGTCTCAAAATTCCTGCTTGTTACTCAAGTGGACTGAAATGCATTCTTAAAAAAAAAAAAAAAAGGAGAGAGGGAGAAAAGAATGTCCGTAACAACAAAACCTTACATAGTATCCGCATTCTCTTGTTCTGTGCAAAAGAATATCTAGGACCCTTTCTTAGCCAGGCGCGTTTTCATTTCAAAAAGTTTGTAAGAACACACGAGGGAAGACATTGGAGAAAGCACACTGGAGAGCAATCAAGAGACTTGCGTGTAATTGCTTTCACTTTAATTTCTGAGGTGTAATGTAACATAATCTTTATGTACTTGGGCTTGCCAAAAGATTTGGGTTCCATCCTGATTTTACCATCTACAGGCTCTGTGATTATGGGCAAGTTTTTCCTTCTGAAACTTAATTTTCTCTTCTGTAAAGCAGAAGTAATAAGAGCTGTTATCTCGTGGTGATATTGGAAGGATTAGAGGAAATAACGTTTAGCTCAGTGTCTGGCATGTGATAGGAAGCTAAAAAATACAAGCTATTATTCTTCCCGCTATATTTGGATGGAAGAAATTTGCTTCGTACGGTTGACTCTTGAACAACACAGGCTTGGACTGCATAAGTCCATTTACATGTGGATTTTTCCCAATAAATACAGTGCAGTACTGTAAGTGTATTTTCCTTATGATTTTCTTAACATCTTCTTTTCTCTAGCTTACTTTATTATAAAAATACAGTAGATAATACATATAACATTTAAAATACGTGTTAATCAACTGTTTTGTTTGTTAGTGGTAAGGCTTCTAGTCAATAGGAATCTACTAATTTAGTTGTGGGGGGAGTCAAAATTATATGAAGATTTTTTACTGCATGGGGGGGGGAGGGTCAGTGCCCCAAAGTTCCACATTATTCAAGGGTCAACTGTAGTTTTGAAAAAAATACTAACCATTAGATTTTGTTAGACATTTCTTTGTTGCTTAAAGTATGTAATTGAAACAAAATAAAAGAAATAAAAATTTCCAGAAACAGGTTGCATGTTTCTCTTTAGTGGACATTAACTATTCCCATTATGTCAGAACTTGGTTGAGTCTGGTGTTTTATTTAGAGTGTCTTCCTTTCTTTGCCAGATATATTATCCTTAACAGGGTGCATTCAATCTCCTCTAACCAGTTTGTCAAGTAAATGCAGGCTCATTTCCACTCACTGATGATGTGATTATAGCTTTCTAGAGCAGGGCTGTGTGAAGTGATCTTATTTGTGTCAGTGATGGTAGTAAAAATATCAATAAACCCACATCTTTCCATTGCTGGACCTGAGCTATCTGGTGCTCTATAGGAAGAGGTTAAGTTTTGCATTTTAATTTGCATAAAATAACAAACCAGATTCAGATCGGCAGAGTGGCTCCCACCTATAACTTGAAAGAGAGAGACAGAGAAAGGCAGAAAGACAGAGACAGAGACTCAGAGAGAGAAATACCATTAAGGATGACTTGCCTTCATAGAAGTCTTGTGAGTCTGTAGAGAGAAATCAACACCGTTATTGATAATTTCTTTCATAACAGAGAGTCAGTGAACTTTAGTATGTAGAATTATCCAATCTCTCTCTTTATAGACGTGGCGTTACCTGTATCCTGTTGTTTTTTCCTCTCTTTGAAATCCAGACAGTACCAATAATTGATGCTAAGTGCTTTCTATTTAAATACCGAAGTTCTACCAAGCCAGAGTGATCTTTGGCTGTACATTAGTGATATTTGAGGGTTTTAAAAATGCCAGAGTCTTATCCAGATTTCTTAATTAGAATTTCTGCAGGCAGAAATACAAGTTATTTTTTTAAAAGTGTTTCTAGGTGATTCTAATATGCATTTAGGATTGAGAGTTACTTAACTAAGTATTATTAATGAGGTTGTATTCGTGAAACTAGCATTTCTAGCTTGGAACTTTTATTAATTCTCATCCCATTTTCTCTAGCCTTTGCACAAATGGTTCCATTTTCCTCAGCTTTCCCTCCTGAACCTTTCGGCAGAGCTGCTTAACCAAATCTTGTTCATCTGATGGGATTTCCTCAGTTTCCCTCCTCTATATTCTCCACTGTGCCTCTACTTCACAGATCCAGTTCTCTCCCCTTGTCTCAAAGGCAGACATGTCCTTTTTTCCTCCAGTGCTTTCTCCTCAACTTCAAACCCTCCTACTTCCTTCAGGACCATGCTCCTTCAATGATCCTCTTGTGTCTTAAATTTTCAGTTCAAGCTCTACAAACTTTTGAGTGTCCCCTGTTGCCAGGAGCTGGTTCTATAAAGGAGAACAAGAAAGTCAAGGAGTTCAGTGAAGAAGGGGAGACAAAAATACAGACCTAGTTATTCTGTGGTGTGATTTGGACAACAAGGGAAATATGCAAAAAGCGCAATAGCAAAAAGGAAGGCGATGGCCAATTTTTCTGTACCTAATCCCTTCTATGCTGGAAAACAGTTTTGCATGTTTTACATGGCAATTATTTTCCCTTGATTTTTACATTAATGGTCCTTTTCTTCCATGTCTTTTCTTTCATTTTCAAGTTTTTTAAAAGGGTAACTTACATTTTATGTCCTTAGTTTCTTAACCTTCTTCTTCTAGCATCCGTTTTTACTGCTAACATTTTCTGGCTCACCAGTAGCCTTCTTATTGGTAAGCTGCCTTCTTAACAGTATCACACACATTGAAACTTTCACTTTTGGTGGCTTCTATGACATTACGTTCACTCCATTCTCCTTCCTGACCTCTCTGAAAAGTCTTTGTCTGTTTCCTATTTAGGTTCTTCTTTTTCCTTTCACCCATTGAATAGGTGCTCTTAAATCTTCTGACCTAAAACTTCTAACTTGGTTGCCTGGGTAGCTCAGTCAGTAGAGCATAGGACTCTTGATCTTGGAGTCATGAGTTTGAGCCCCATGTTGGGGGTAGAGCTTAAAAAAGAAAATCTTAAAAAAAGAAAAACAAAAACAAGTTCTATCTTTTTTCTTTGCATTCCTTTCCTTGAAGTTCTGATATAAAATTTGGATTTCTAGTCTAATAAACCATTAACACATTGAAGGTGAGAAACAGTATCTTATTATTTTTTAATTCCTAGAGCTAAGTATATTTAAAAACATCCAATAAGTTTTAGATCAATTCAGTCGGACACACTCCCAAGATTCGGTTCTTTATTTCTTTTTTTTTTTTTAAGATTTTATTTATTCATTTGACAGAGAGAGAGAGATCACATGTAGGCAGAGAGGCAGGCAGAGAGAAGGGGAAGCAGGCTCCCTGCTGAGCAGAGAGCCAGATGCAGGGCTCAGTCCCAGGAACCTGAGATCTTGACCTGCGCCCAAGGCAGAGGCTTAAACCACTGAGCCACTCAGGCGCCCGTCGGTTCTTTATTTCTAATTGTCTGGTGGTTATTTCTACGTGCTCTGAAAAATTTATTTTGCCCTAATATGATCCTTTAATTTATTCCCCTAAATTAATCTATTCACCTTTCAAAGACATATGGATGGAATGATCACCAGGGACCATGGATAATAGACACAAAGGATACAGACATTGTTGAATAAAGATGATGTGCTCCCCTTTCTCATAAAGATTACCCTGTAAAGGGGTTCCTGATTTATTACGATACTGTTAACCATTTTTTAGATATCTAAGCCTAAGAGGTTAAGCTGATAACTGATTTATTCTTATTCATTTGATCAAGACTTTAATACTTTTGCCTTCCCAATGGTTCCAGTATAGCTGGTACTCTCTGAATTGCTTTTCAACGTCTTCTTGTTCTGAAAATATTCCTAGAGCTCCACTCGGAGCATTTTATGTTTCTGTTTGAATACCTTCAGTGGTTTTCATTTCACTTTTCTGCTCAAATACTTTCAGTGGGTTCAGAACCAATAGGCCAATATGCAGGGTCTTCTTTAGTAAAGCCCTGCCTTCCTCACCAGCATTTTCTTGTGCTGCTATCTTTCGATACACATCTGTTCCAATCATACTGGTTGGTCTCTTTGCAGCTCCCTGGGTACACACTTCACTTTTTTTTTTTTTTAAACCCTGGGTCCTTGTTCTTTTTTTCCCCTTCTTTTCTCTTAAGCAATTTATTCTTTTTATTCTCTTTATTTTATTTTTTAATTTAAATTCAATGAATTAACATATAATGTATTTTTAGTTTCAGAGGTGGAAGTCATTGATTCGTCAGCTGTTTATAACACCAAGTGCTCATTACTTTATGTGCCCTCCTTAATGTCCATCACCCAGTTATCCCTTCCCCTCACCCCCATCCCCTCCAGCAACCCTCAGTTTGTTTCCTGTGATTAAGAGTCTCTTATGGTTTTTCTCCCCCCTCTGGCTTCATCTTGTTTTATTTTTTCCTCTCTTCCCTATGATCCTCGGCTTTGTTTCTTAAATTTCACATATGAGTGAGATCATATGATAATTAATTTCTCTGATTGACTTCTTTCACTTAGCAGAATGCCCTCTAGTTTCATCCACGTTATTGCAAATGGTAAGATATCATTTTTTTGATGGCTGAGTAGTATTCCATTATGTTTGCATCTTCTTTATCCATTCATCTGTAGATGGACACCATAGTTTACCATAGTTTGGCTACTGTGGACATTGTTGCTATAAACACTGGCATGCAGGTATCTGGGCCCTTGTTCTTGCTATGTGTTCTGTGAGGTGTGGCCTCCTCTCCTTTTCTTATTTACTGGAACCCAAGCCACTCAGTTCAGCTCAAATGCTTCCTTCTTTTTGATCCCCTTTGCCTCTGTACAACATAATCTCCTCTACTTGGAAATTGCTATAAAGATTGCTGTTTTTTTTTTCCTTCCCCTAGAACCTTGTGGTCACCTTCTACTGCATCCAAAATATATTATCTGTACTTGTTTTTCTGGTAGCAATATGAATATATATGACCAATAGCTCCATTTCAAGTATTTTCTACAGAATATGTCCTTTTATTGCTCAAGCTCATTAAGTTCATATTATTTGGTATTTCTATACTTTTTAATAAGAAGAATAAAGTAAAGAGTGTACATTACTCATGAAGAAACTGAGTCACAATAATGCAGTATATGTGTTATTTTAATAATCTGAATTCATAAAGTTAGAAAGAATTACATTGTGGTCTAGTAATATTCCATGTAGCCAATTACTGGTATTTTTAAAAAAGATTTTATTTATTTATTTGTTAGAGAGAGACACAGCCAGAGAGGGAACACAAGCAGGGGAAGAGAGAGAGGGGGAAGCAAGCTTTCCGCTGAGCAAGGAGCCCGATGCACGCTTGATCCTAGGACCCTGGGATCATGACCTGAGCCCCAGGCAGACCGCTTAACGGCTGAGCCACCCAGGCGTCCCAATTAGTGATATTTTTAGCTTACTTATTATTTCTATTTGAAATTAATAGGTGTTAAGAATCCAGCACGTACACTGAAGCGTTCAAGAATGGAGGAGTATATCTGCAGCTTAGTCCCTTCTGTGTGTTCATGGGAGAGAATGACAAAGTAATGTAGAAAAATGTTAACGAGTACAAATATAGTGAAATATATATGGGAGTTCTTTGTACAATTTTTGCAACTTTCCTGTAGGCTTGAAATTGTTTCATAATAAATTTAAAAAATCAATCTGGGATATAAATATCTTTCCTCTAGTTCTTTATGTTGAGGATAATGTCCAAATAAATTCTCTTGAATGTCAATGAATACCATTTAAAAATCTTTTTAAAGAAAAGATTTATTTATTTGAGAGAAAAAGAGAGAGAGAGAGAGTGCATATGCATGCACAAGAAGGGGGAGAAGAAAAGGGAGAGGGAGAAGCAGACTCCTTCCTGAGCAAGGAGCCTGATGTAGGGCTTGATCCCAGGACCCTGGTATCATGACCTGAGTTGGAGGCAGATGGTTAACCAACTGAGCTAACCAGGTACCTGAAAACTTTTACAACTTTTAACTCTTAAAATTTCTTTTTTTTTTTTTTAATATTTTATTTTTTTATATCTTTTCAGCGTAACAGAGTTCATAGTTTTACACCACACCCAGTGCTCCATGCAATGCATGCCCTCCACAATACCCACCACCTGGCTCCCCCAACCTCCCAACCCCCGCCCCTTCAAAACCCTCAGGTTGTTTTTCAGAGTCCATAGTCTCTCATGGTTCATCTCCCCCCCAATTTCCCTCAACTCCCTTCTCCTCTCC
>PISX010005690.1:75257-105213 GCA_004024625.1 Mellivora capensis | reverse complement strand
TTCTTTTCTTCTTTTTTTTTTTTTTTTAAAGATTTTATTTATTTATTTATTTAACAGAGAGAGAGATCACAAGTAGGCAGAGAGGCAGGCAGTGAGAGGGGGAAGCAGGCTCCCTGCTGAGCAGAGAGCCCGATGCGGGGCTCGATCCCAGGACTCTGGGATCATGACCTGAGCCAAAGGCAGCGGCTTAATCCACTGAGCCACCCAGGTGCCCCTCTTTTCATCTTCATTAGAAAACTAGTCAACTAATTTTGGCATTTGTGTCCTCTCTTGGCTGCTTGGATATGTCTGTATGTCTTTGTTTCTGTGGTGATAGCTTTCCCGGGCAATGGGAGTGACCACTTGATTGCTACGTCGCTTTTATCTATCTTGATTAATCAAGGGTGAGTTGAAGATGTTGAGTTAACTGTGTACTTCACTGTGTGGAATGTCTCGAGCTGCCCACTCCAGCGCAATGGTGGAGAAAAATGGAGGAAACAGTGGGGACATTATGTCGAACTCTCTTGGTTTTAGATTTCCTATGTATATTAAAAGGGGTTTTGTTTGGATTTGTTTTTAGTCATGGAATGACTTAATTTACAGCAAATGGGGGTTTATTGCTTTGGCTTCTGTGATCCCATTGGGACTTCTGGAGGTGAAACTGAATTATGAATCCTCAGGAAACATGTGTCCAAAATACTAATTTTTTTGAAAACTGGAAAATACTGTTTTGTTATTTACGATTATTAGTAGATTTCTTTCTTGGATTATTTGCTGTAAGGGGCACTTTGCCTTAGCTTTTTTCACATAATCTTTGTGTGAGGTCCTGAAAATGCTGTCACTTCACAAGTATTTCTGTTGGGAGTGATGAAGAGATTTCAACTTCTGTGCTGACAAATGCTCTTTAATCAGGTGTTTAGAAATAATTCACACCTTTGTCATTAACTTGCTTTTATTCCCAGGACTAGTGTACCAAGAAATTTCAGTGCAACATGAAAATTTAGACAGTACTACTCTATTTCAATGTTTGTGCTGCACAAATATTGTTATGAGTTAGTTTTTGTAAAGTTTCTCTGATGGAAAATTAGAAATAACGATGACCTCACTGTTCTGAAGTGACTGTTGTCACTCAGTCCTGTGACCCCTGTGGGTCTCCCCCTGATCACCTGTCATCAAGTCATGTGACGAGTAAACCACAGGCTGTTGAGGGATGGGGCAGGAGTGTGAGTAAGAGGAGAGGGCCTGAAAGGGACTTTTTGCTTTTGAGGGTATTGGCCAAGAACCGACATGATTAGTGGTTTAAAATCTTTGAGGCTAAAATTGGTAGGTGAGCAGTGCTTTTGTTAAGAATGAGGTTGGTTGAGCTACTTAGGGATATCTCCATTAACTTCTCTTTAAGCATCAGATGTGTATCTTTTCATCTGTTGCTCACTCTTGGTGTTTGACTCTAAAAAATAAGATATGGTATGAAGTAATAAAATTCAATTCAGTCTTTTTTCCCCCAGTAGTATTATAGAATATTTAAAAGATGAACCTCGTACTTAATATGCAATTCAGGTCATCTCTGCATTTTATTCCTGTATGTATCTCAGTCTTACTTGGTAACAGATAATTGAAACAAAGCTGAGATTTAAAGATTCTATCATGGAAATAGTCTTTCCGTTAATATTTGTCTATGAAGTTTAGAATTAAAAATCTAGAAGGATCTTTAGAAATTATCTCATTTTTACATGAAGAAATTGAGGACATAGGCTGTCGTTTTCCCAAGTGGAAACAGGGCTTTAGTCTCATTGGTCATTGTTAGTCTCAGTCTCATTGCTCATTGCTCATTGTTGGTGGCCTCTCCGTATTTCAAGGGGGCAGATAGAGCTTATCAGAATTTGTTTTGTAGACCTTGAAGCAAGTCTGATGGTAAAGCTAATCTTGCCAGTAAAGAGTGGGTAATCACAGGTCACCAGTATTATAAGCAGTTGTCCAGTTGAACAAATGGTGGTTAATTTATACTTGAAATTGTATTCAGTTTCATGAGCGTGTTAGATACTCAGCGTATTTGGCGAGAAAACTGTTCTTGTGTTGCTTGTCTCTGCTGTTTGTGGACCCGGACCTCCTCCGGTCCCTCACCACACTTCAGTTTTTGGTCTCTTCTCCGCATTAGACTGTGCTCATAACAGCCGGAAGCCACTGTCTTTCTTGTGCTAGTACCCAGGAAAACACTGATTGTTTGCTAACTCTGCATAGCTGTACGGGAAACTTAGCATATTTCAAATATCTTAAGTTTGCATATTTTATTTTTCACAGTGAACAGAGTATCTGTCAGGCAAGAGCTGCTGTTATGGTGTACGATGACGCCAACAAGAAGTGGGTACCAGCTGGTGGCTCTACTGGGTTCAGCAGAGTTCACATCTATCACCACACAGGCAACAACACGTTCCGAGTGGTGGGCAGGAAGATTCAGGACCATCAGGTAAGGGTCTGTTAATTAAATTCTTGCTGAAAGTTGTCTCGAGTTACAAAAGGACTTGTGAAATAATGAGCTGCAGTAGTGCTTTGCTAGTGCGGCCAGCACGTTCTTTGTGGGAGAACCGGGTACAGGTCTTCCTTCCCATTCTTTCCCCCTTTTAGGAGTCCTGCATTTGGGTGAGGATTTAGAGCTAATTGCCCAAAAATATAAATACAACTTTAAATTATGAACATGTGTCAGGTCTTTTGGCCTTCTAATTAACTAGGTTTGGGAATCTGGAATAAATTTAGGACAAACAAAAATGTGAAATACCACTTAAGGAGCAGATTGTATGTTTAAGGAGTTGATTTCCTGCCGAAGGTGTGGGGCTGGAGGAAAGAGTTGAAAGTGTACATAGTTTCAAAAAGTACTGTTGAACTCATGTGTGATAGAAAAATTGTAGGTGTTAAGGTTGTTGGGAGAGTTAGGCTTTTGCGACGCGTATCTGGGATGAAAACTAAACTTCTACCATTTCCCACTCTGGATTTCTCAGAAGGATGACAGAATTTATCAGATGACTTGATTTCTTGAGCAGGAGTAGTAGATAGAGGAAAATGTAGATGGGGTCTTACTAGCATTAAGTATGTGCTAATAGCCCCAAGAACTTCTCTAAAGGATAGCTTTAGGAAATACTTTTGATCTCAGTAAGATGGTGGAATCAATCAGGGTTAGCCACATGCAGGAAAAGTGGACCAGATTTCCAGCTGACTCTTTCACGGAAGACAGGTTCCTAGGTTTCCACGGGGACGCCCTGAGGTGTGGTGTGTAGTGGGATGCTGCAGCAGTCCTGTGTTATAGGGTGGCGGTTACGAACTGCGAATACCAGGGACTTGGGTTCGTCATGGTTGCACTCAGTGGCTGTGGGCCTGTGAGTGGTCAGACTCTGACACTACGGTTTGGGTGCAGGGCGGGGCTGCATGCCAGCCTGCACACTGTCAGCCTGGGAGGCAAAGGTGTTTGTGGCTTTCTGAAAGATGGGAGCCTCCAGCTTCATTTACACAGCCATGGTCCGGAGATTAACAGACACTGGTGGCCCTCCTGGGACACCCCACAGAAATGCATGCAGGAAGGAGTCGGCCTGCGGATAGAGCAGTTCCCCTACTTAATACAAACTGCCCAGCCTGCCCCCCTTCCTGCCTTCTCAGGGTCCCTTCTCCCTCTGTTGGCCTCCCTGGACCCCGCCCTACCCTGTTCTTTCCCTCCTCAGTCTCCCCCTCCCACTCTCCGCCCCATTGTGCGGCTCTTCTCTGGTCCCCAGTCTGCGTACCAGGAAACTTCGCCGCTGGTCGGGAACCCAGGTGCTGCCGAGGGCTCTCCCTCCAGCACAGTGGCCCCGCAGGGGTCAGGCCCAAGACAAAGCAGACACTCCTGAAGATGCTGTTACGGAGGAGAAAGTGAACTTGCTAGAAATGGCTCAACATTTTTAATACAACATGTCAAACTAGTATGACATTTTTGGTAAATTGAATGAATTGATCATTTCATAGTACTGATGAACAACCCTAAAATATCTAAAAGTTGGCAGAAAAGAAAATGACTATTTAAAAATAGTTAGATTGAATCATGTTGTACACCTGGATATTATTATGTTATATAAATATAATGTTATTTATCAGTTATGCCTGAATGAATAAAAAAATTGAGAAATATGTCAGGAAAATTTCATATGAAACACTGGCATTTTTATTCAAAAGTAAAATATCACTTCTAGGTTTTGACAAATGGAATGTTTCTTAGAATGATGGAGATTTAAAAAAAACTTCTTAGTAATTTGTGACACTAAGATGAAGTCATTATGAAGATAAAACATGTTTAGAAAAGACTTTGGAGTGACAGGATGTTACATCTAGAAACTGGTAAAACGTCTAAGCTGTCCTTTGATGGACAAACCCAAAGAAAGCAGGAGGAAATACTAAAAATAAAAGGAGATGTTAAATAAATAAAAAAGAAATGGAAATTGACAACACAAAAGCTGTTTCATTGAATGGAAAAATTGGCAGAATCAAATAAAAAATGAAAAGTTACAAATAGTATTAGGATTGAAAAAGGTTATTATAGTAAGGAAATCAATTACAATATTATGAACAGCTTTAGCCAAGAAATGGATCATCTTGTAGAAAAACATAATTTACCAGGGCTGGCAGAGAAATAGAAGACAGACCAACCATCATAAAATATATAGTAGTTAATAGGCTGCCCCCAAAATCTAAAAACAAGGAGGGAGGGAATCCAGAGCTTCACAAACAAAATCTAAAAACCTTTAAGATATTACCTGTTTTATACAAAGTGTTCTAAACAATAGTATTTTATGAGACTAGTATAATGTTCTACCTGCAACATTAGAACAGTTTGAGAGAGGAAGATTATAGGCTAGCCTCAGTTATGAGCATTGACATAGATGTAAGTCTTCCATAAGATATTAGCAGACCAAATGCAACAATGTATATGGAAAAATTACCACCTCTTGACCAAATAAGGTTTGTCTTCAGGTAATATAAGGCTAGTTTAGCATTAATTTTTTTAATGTAATTTGCCAGGAGAAAACCTACAAAAAAAGATTAAGAAAAAACATTTGATGAAATCCATACATAATAATTTCTAGCACATTTGGCATAAAAATGAATTTTCTTTTTTTTTAAATATTTTATTTGACAGAGATCACAAGTAGGTAGAGAGGCAGGCAGAGAGAGGGAAGCAGGCTCCCTGCTGAGCAGAGAGCCCAGTGTGGGGCTTGATCCCAGGACTCTGAGATCATGACCTGAGCCTAAGGCAGAGGCTTAACCCACTGAGCCACCCAGGCAGCCCTAAAAATGAATTTTCTTAAGCTAATAAGGACGCATAGTAAACATACATCCAACATCTTATAGGATAGTATCATGTTGGAGGGGATTACCATGAGACTCAAGAATTACTTGGGGATTTCAGCTTAATCATTTGCATTTAGCAGTGCAGAGGGGGAGGTAACCTAGTGATAAGAAGAGGAAGAAATCCAAGCTGTACGGATTGGAAAGGGATTGGAAAGGAGAAAACAGAGCCAACCTTATTCCCCGGTGATACAGTTGTCTACATAAAAAATCTCAGGAGCATCTATAGATATGAGAACTAATAAGATTGTCAAGTATGGTTGCTGGATAGAAGATCAGTTTATAAAGATCAGTAGCGCTTTTGTGTAAGTAGCAATAAACAATCTGAAAATACAGCTGACCCTTGAACAACATGGGGGTTGAGTTCACCATCTCCCATGCAGTTGAAAATCCCTGTGTAACCTTGCACTCCCCCAGAGCTTAACTGCTGATAGCCTGCAGTTCACCGGAAGCCTTGCCAATAACATAAATAGTCAGTAGACACGTGTTCTATATGTTATATGTGTTATGCATTGTATTCTTACAATAAAGTAAGCTAGAGAAAAGAAAATACCATTAAGAAAATCATAAGGAAGAGAACATACATTTACAGCACTGGATTGTTTCCCAAAAAATGTCCATGTATAAGTGGACCCATGCAGTTTAAACCCGTGTTGTGTGGGGGTCAGCTGTGTAATTTTATAAAGAAAAGATATTGCTAAATAACAAAAACGATAATGTACTTAAGAATAAATCTAATGAAGAATTGGCATGCTTTCTTTCCTTCTTTCTAGGGGTGGGAGGGCCAGGATGGGAGAGAGAGAATCTGACGGGGTTTGAACCCACAGCCCTGAGATGACCTGAGCTGAAATCAAGAGTCAGATGCTTAACCAGCTGAGCCACCCAGGTGCTCCTAATTGGTTTCCTTTCATTCCAGATCATCTTGTTATCCTTTTTTTTTTTTTTTAAACATTTATTTATTTGGGGGGGCGGGCAGAAAGAAAGGGACAGACTCCCTGCTGAGTGTGCAGCCTGACACAGACACAGAGCTCAATACAGGACCCTGAGATCACGACCTGAGCCCAAACCAAGAGTCGCTGTGCCACTTGTTACATTTTTTAATGGTTATTCGTCTGTTTTTTTTAAATATTTATTTATTTGACAGAGATCACAAGTAGGCAGAGAGGCAGGCAGAGAGAGAGGAGGAAACAGGCTCCCTGTGGAGCAGAGAGCTCGATGTGGGGCTCAATCCCAGAACCCTGGGAGCATGACCTGAGCTGAAGGCAGGGGCTTTAACCCATTGAGCCACCCAGGCACCCCTATTTGTCTGTTTTAAATGGAAACATCTTTTTATACTTTGTTAAATAATACCTAAATTTTCTGTAGTGAGAGCCATTAAAAAAATCATCCTCCATTTATTCTTAAAATCGAATAGACACATAATATATTCGTACATGTTAAGATACCCCCCCCCTTTTTTTTTTGCTTAACACTTACTAAGCAGGTATTATGTTCTAAGCACTGTGCTTAGGTTTGAAAGCAAGCTGCAGTAAAGAATGAGTTGTTTCAGTTATGGTACATGTAATTCGCAGCACAGTGAAGCATACATACAGAAATGGTCATTTCGTTGAGAAGATGGGAAGGGAGGGTCATGAGCAACTTCATAGGCAAGATGGGATACTGAGTGATGAAGACAAGGAAGGGTAGATGCCCAGTGCATGGTTTGCTCTACTGAGATGTAGCTGGAAGTGGGTAAACATGTGGAAGATGGAACATTAGCATTCATCCAGACTCAAGCTCCCTGGGTGGGAGTATTGAGGATGACCTCCTTGTGGACCTTGAGCAAGCAGTTAGTCTTGAATACATCTGCTTTCCCTTTTACTACTTCTTCTTCTTCTTCTTCTTCTTCTTTTTTTTTTTTTAAGTGAATTTGATTACTCTAGGTATTTCAAATAAGTGGAGTCAGAAAATATTTGTCAGCTTGTGTCTGGCATAATGTCTTTAGGCGGTCATCGTATTTAAAAATAATTTCCAGTTTGGGTATTGGTGGATGAGGTAATACAGACAGAGCTTCTCTTTAAGAACCAACACTATCGGACAGAATAATCCTAAGAAGAAAGTATTTGGAGAGCCTACATGACAGAAGAATTATGGGTCCATGATCTGAAAGGAGAGAACCAGAGAAGTGCGCCCAGCTTTGGGCCTCTGTTTACCGAGAGGGGCATCTCAGTTTTGAAAGAGGGGACTGAGCAGAGCGTTCCGCTGACTTCTGGGACTAGCAGAACAAGCACTGGGAGTTAGAGCCTGCTCATAGTGGAGGGCTTTCTTGCTAATCCCCAGGCCATGATTTGGGACCCTGAAGCCCCATCCCCTGGGAAGAGGTTTGCCTCAGAATGAGGTTGGTCTTTATGGGAACTGATACCCAGCCTCTAATCACTTCATTCACTCTGGGATTCAGTTGATTTCAGATTGCTACTTTTCCTAGCTGCTTGCCAGAAGCAAATGTGACTCTTCCTGGAAAAATAGAGCATCACTGTAGGCTTCACGATTTCCATATAGTTGTCCACACACGGCGTCTGGCGTGAGGAGGCGAGACAAGTGGTAACAGAACAGACCCACCAGGAATCCAGAATTGACTTTAGAGTAACTATGCTCGATATATTCTAGGAAGTATCACGAGGGTGAGAATTTCAGCAGAGAATAGAAACTCGACAAAAGAACCACATGGAAATTTCAGAATTGAAAGCTTGGTGCTGTTAACAGTTCAGTGGTGGGTTTTCCAGCCGACTAAAGAGAAGCAGTAAAGGGAATATAGGTCAAAGGAAAATATTCAGGGGCACCTGGGTGGCATGCTTGGCTCAGCTTGTGATCTGGAGGTTGTGAGCTAGAGCCCTGCATCAGGCTTCGTGTTGCGGGTGCCACCTGCTTAGGATTCGCTCTCTCCCTTTGTCCCCCACCCAAGAAAGAGGAAGAACATATTCAAACTGAAACTAAGAAATTCTGAGAGAGGAAAAATATGGACGCATAAAAAAACATAGCGAAACAAAAACTAACCCCAGAAGGTACATGCACCCAGATGTTTATTGCAGTAGTATTTATAATAGCCAAAATGTGGAAGTAACAACCCAAGTGTTTGCTGATAGACGAATGGATAAAGAAGATGTGGTGTGTGTACACAGTAGAGTATTACTCAGCCATAAGAGGAATATGAAACCTTGCCATTGGCAACAACATGGATGGATCTGGAGGTTATAACACTAAACGAAATAAAAAATACTGTATATTTTCACTTACATGTGGAATCTAAAAAACAATACAAACAAAACAGAAATAGACTCATAAATCCAGAGAATAAATGGGGCATTGCTAGGGAGGAGGGATTGGTGGGTGGTGGTGAAAGAGGTGAAGGGGATTAAGAGAGAAAAGAGACATAGTGGGGATGCCTGGGTGGCTCAGTTGGTTAGGTAACTGCCTTTGGCTCAGGTTGTGATCCTGGAGTCCTGGGATAGAGTCCTGCATTAGGCTCCCTGCCCGGCAGGGAGTCTGCTTCTCCCTCTGACCCTCCCCCTCTCATGTGCGTGCATGCTCTCTCTCTCAAATAAACAAATAAAATCTTTTAAAAAAGAGAGAGAGACATAGTGGACATAGTAAAAACTATAATATATATGTAATTGGAGGCCCAGCGGAGAGGAGAGAATAGGGCAGAAGAAAAACTGAGGAGGTAATGAAAAAGAATTTTCAGAAGTTAATAATAGAACATCCGCTTAGAAATGCTGTAAACCTAAAGTGGGATAGATAAAGAGAAAACCATGTATAAACCCATCATACGAAATCATCATAAGCTAAGTGCAATGTGAGACCCACGAGCGGCCAGTAGAGACGAAACAGCTTGAAGATGCTGCAGCAGACAGCTGACTTCCCAGTAGAAGCATCAAAAACCAAGAAGGCAGTGGGTTTGAAAGAAAACAAGTGACCTATGTAATAAAAATCCTCTTCGAAAATGAAGGTGAATTAAAGACATTCTCTGACAGACAAAAGGAGAGAATTCATCACGAGATCTGCATCGAAAGAAACTGAAATTCTGCAGTGTTGCCAAAACGAGGCTAGCCACGGCAACAGTGAGGAACAGTAGAGTGAGGACGACATACTCCAGTGGCAGCCAACGCCGAGGATAGAGCGACGTAATTAAGACACTGATGCTGGCTCAGAGTTAGGCATATTGACCCGCAGAACAGAAACAGCCATCTAGGCGCTGGATTTATGAAAAAAGTAAGCCTGCAGCACAGTTAATAGATAGTGCTGGATTGATTGGATGGCCATATAGAAATGAAAAGGAAGCTTGAGCCTTATATCACACCAGAGGCTAAACTTTCCAGGTGGATTGGAGATGTAACTATGAAAGTAAAACAGTAAAGATCCTAAAATAATGTGGGATAATATTTTCATGGTCTTGGAATTGAGAAGCACTTTTTAAACAAGTTAGAAAAAGCATTAATCATGAGAAGATTGCTACTTTGGACTTGAATAAAAGTTATGAACTTGGCATTCATCAGAAGACACTATTCAGGGAGTGACAAGGCAGGCTGCACCCTGGGGGAAGCTGTTTGCAGCCTGGATAACCCAGGGTGGGGTCCCATCTAGAATGTATAAAGGACTCTTCAGATCAATAGAGAAAAAGACAGCTCAGTAGAAACACAGCAAGAGATGTAGTTTAAGCAGGTGTTCATAGAAGACGGTAATCCATGTGGCTGTTAGAACATGAATCAGTACTATATCTCATGTAATCAGGGATATGCAGATTGGAAGCAGGGTGGTGTGGTATTCATACCTACCAGAAGTGCTCAGATAAAGACGGACGGTTCAGTTGTAATGTGTGTGTGCTCACATAAGCTGTTGTACGCCGCCCTGGAAGCAGAGATTGATAGAACGGATCTGCAGGGCTGCTGGGAGCTGTCTGCTGAAGCTGAGCATGTCTTTGGCCATGACAGCGCCACTCCTGGGTATACGCCCAGCAGAAGGGGTGCCCATGGGTAGCAGAAGACATTTAGTAGGATGTTCATAACATCACTAATAGCCCCAAACTGCAAGTAATGCAAATGTTCATGAATGGGAGGATGGGGAAATAAGCGTGGTTGGTAACGATGGAACACCGCAGAGAGGGATAAAGAATAAACCAGAGATGGGACGCCTGGGTGGCTCCGTTGGTGAAGTGCCTGCCTTTGGCTCACGTTGTCATCCCCGGGTCCTGGGATTGAGCCCCGCATCGGGCTCCCTCCTCAGTAGGGAACCTGCTTCTCCCTCTCCCTCTGCCTGCCTCTCTCCCTGCTTGTGCTCTCTCTCTCTCTCTATTAAATAAGTAAATAAATAAATAAATAAATAAAATATTTAAAGGAAAAAAAAAAGAATAAACCGGAGCTGCATGTGACAGCTGACTCCGGTAAACAGTTGTGAGGGACAGAGAGCAGGCACGTGACAGTATGTACCGCGTAGCTCTGCTTACGTAAGTGCAGAAACCTGCAGGACTGATCTGTGAGGCTGGAACTGTGGCTAGTACCTTTGGGGAGGTGGAGTACTTACAAAGGAAGTTTCTGGTGTTAACATTCCTTTTTCTTGATCAGGATTCTGGCTGTGTTCACTGCTTATGTTTCATATGCTTTCTGAATGTATAATACTTAAATGAGCTTGTTAAAATGTATTTAATGAGGGTGTCGGTTTGTTGTTCTGCTGACTTACTATTTTAAGGCAGACCTTTGTAACATCAGACAGCTTATCTATCAGACTGTGATTTCTGTGGACTGATGTTACCTGAGAGAATGGTTTTTAACCTTTTGTTTTTGTTTTTGTTTTTGCCAAGGCCCACAAGGACCAGGTTTGAATGAGAACACCCTGTCAGGGTCTGTTGATTCTGCTGAGTATCAGGTTGACTGACTCTGTGGGGCATCCTTATCTTTCAGGTGGTGATAAATTGTGCCATCCCTAAGGGGTTGAAGTACAATCAGGCTACGCAGACCTTCCACCAGTGGCGAGATGCTCGACAGGTGTACGGCCTCAACTTTGGCAGCAAGGAGGATGCCAATGTCTTCGCAAGTGCCATGATGCACGCCTTAGAGGTGTTGAATTCCCAGGAAACAGGTATGGTGTCCGGGTTTCCTTGTTTTCTCCAAGTGCTGTGTATATGTGTGTGCAAAATGTATTTGAAGTAATTCCCAAATTTCTGTTGTTCTCTACAGAAATGTAAGCTTTGGCTTGTTGATGATAAGCATATGGTCTGGAGGGATGATCTCATGATATTGGGTAGTCAGTCAATTTTTAACCCTCTCCTTTGAAGGTAGTTCTGCTCTTCCTCCTCTAGAACGTCAGCTTTTGTTACGTGATGTGAGGCTCAGAGAACATGCAGTGGAGATAAATCATGTGTGTTTATCATCTCGCCCTTGTACGAAGAAACGCATGTTTTCTGAAACACGTTTTTTAAATCACTGCTGAGCCTGTGAACTTCAAGTAGGACTGGATTTCCTTCATCCTTGTTCACGAGAACTTGATTCTGAAAGTTGTTTAAAGATTTTAGGAGCGCCCTCAGGTGGCGCGAGCCATGAATTGCCTCTCCTCTGACACGGCGTGGTGGTTAAAAAAAGAGAAGCAGAAAAACGATTCACTGTTTAAAAACCCAGGATTTAAATCTGTGTCTGTATCAGAGATGAACTGTGTTTTAGTTTTGGTTCACAAAATTGAAAATGAATACGCCAGTGTGTGGTGAGCTCTTCAGGGAGAGATAGATTTTATATTCTAAAAATAAGTTCTATGTAAAATAATGTAAATGTGATCGCTCTTGCTTTTGTTGTGTGCTTAGTAGTGATGTTGAGTATACAAATGTGTCTTAAGCAAAATGTATTTATATATTTTAAGAGGAGAGACAGATTCATTTTTGTTATCTTGTTAAGGTGTAGAGTTTAAAAACCTGTTATCGATATGTTAAATTTTATTTATACCGTTTCTTATTCTAAGAAGGGTTGAAACATCTAGCCTGTGGCTTAGTCTATTTCAGATATGAATTACAGAATAAGAAGACATATGGGAATCTTGCCAAAACCACCTTTTTATGCCTGTAGATGGTTTATATGAGCTCTTTTGAGGACATGAAGATTTCTGTAAAGAATTGGTACATAGCTCTTACATCTTCTCTGTCTTGAGAAGCCTCAGAAGCTCCTGGTTCATCTGTAAGTGCAGAGCCCAGAGAAGCCCTGGGGTGTGCATGTCTCAGGTGTAGATTGGGTGCCCCCGTGCCCGTCTCTTGTCTGCCTTCTGCTGCAGGGGTAGAATGTCCCCTTGTCGTGGTCTCACCATAGCAGAGAGACTAGAATTGTGGCTCAGTATCCTACAGGGAGGCCAGCTGCACAGCAAATGATGAAAGGCCCAAAGTGTGGAGAGTGTATATATGACACTGACGTTTGGCTTCCCCATGTTTGAAACAAACTAGCATTTTTATTTCTGAACCTTCAAAAGAGTGTCCCTGGATGTTAGGAACTAAATGTTACTAAAGTGGTTAAAATGATTGTTTTTCATTTTGTCATCAGTTTGTTTTTACCCAGTGGAAAGGATTGTTTTTATCCTGTGTAGTCCTGCAGTTTGCTTTCAGAATGCAAATGTTAATGTTTTTCCTTCTGATTTCCATCTTTTGAAATCAATGAGTCTTAGTGTGGAGAAACACTGTTACATTCTCTTGTAGTTTCCTCATTCTAGAAAGTTTGGCAAGTGGGGAAATCGCCCATTATCTCACTAGCCACGAGTATTTGGTAAGGCAGAAAAATTTAACAGATTCTTCTTAAATGATCTTGACATTTGTTCTCTTCTGTGTCACAGCCTGGGCCTTTCATGCCGCAGGCCGAGAGGAGGGGGATAGTGGTGAAACAGGTGGGCCCTGCTTAACCGTCTCCCTGCAGAGAGGATTTGGTCTTGTAGCAGTTTCCTCAGAAGCCTGGGAGAGGGTTTATTTAGAAAATGACTTCTCATAAATTACTGTAGTAAACTGATTTCTGATCTTTGATGGCATTAACTGACTTGGAAGTGGAGGCACAGAAGGAGGCAGGCGCTGAGAGTCAGAAGGCTAGAGCCTTCTCTGTAGCTCTGCACAGTAGGATACGTGTGTCTCCCCTCCCCAGGGTTATTTAATGGGCCCATCCCATCCACCTAAACAAACGTACCCAGTAATGTCACCTCTCATCTTGAGCATGCCTTCCCCTTCCACAGCTGTTTGCTTCAGGCTCACAGCCAGCTCCTTACTGAAATCATCTTTTGTCTTCCTGCCAAAACCACGTTGGAAAAGCTTAACTTGCGTGTCCCCTCCCTAAGCAAACAATATACCCAGTGAACCTCTGATCAGAAGCAGCAGAAACAAACATTCCTAAAGCTGAAATGACTGCAGACATCAGTCTTTCCTGCTGCTTAATGATTTGCCACGTTGTAAAACCATTTTTCAATATTGAATAGTTCTGTTCATTTTGTTTTGCTGTTTTTTTTAGCTGCTAATAGCAGTATTATCCATGAATGTTGGTTTATCCTTCTGAGTGATTTTTTAGGTTTTTAAAGTCACGCGCACCTTTGTTCAGACAGAATCTTCTTGAGAACCTCAGCACCTTCACATGCAAAACCGTGGCGCCACTCTGACTGTTGGGGGCTCAGAGCCCAAGCTGCCCAGGCAGCACGCGGCTCTCCAGAGCAGGGGCTGAAGGTACTAGCCCGTCTGTTTTGCCAAAACCCATAATCGCTTGGTTCTCCTTTCACCTCTCCCTTGTCCCTGAGTTCTCTAAACCCTCAAACATTTTTTTAAATGAAGAAAAAACTACTTTCTTTGGGGCTATTCATACTGACCTTCATATGGTGCTCTGTGTGTGTGTGATATTTCCATCTCTTTTATGAAAAGGGAGGGTGGCAGGAATGTTTTCCTTTATTTTGTTTTTAACTTGGTGTGCAATTATCTAATATACTGGAAAGTACAGGAGGTGCTAAATACAGCTAGTTATATTTGGAATTTAAAACCACAAATCACATGTTCTAACATTTTTTTAAAAGAGTTGAATTAGCTTTCGTTCTTCTGTACCAAATGCTACAGTGTATCTGTCTCTTCCCTTTCTCTAATGATAGACTCGATTTTTAAACACTACATTCGAATGGCATCCAGATCGATATTTTTTATTTGTGTTGTTTGTCAAGTATATTTATAACAGTTTGCAGATAAATAGTGTATTATATAAAATGTAAAGTTAGTCTTGTGATGATTAGTGGCGGTAAATTTGCACAATTTTTTTTGAGAAAGGTTGAGGGTATTTGAAAATAGGAAATAATTTTTAAAATTCATTTTTAAAAAGGAAAATCGTATGCATAGCCAGTAAGTGTATTCGACTTTTGTTCTTCTTGACCAAGATTAAGCATACTTTTGTAGAGGGAAAACCTTAAAATATTTTACCATTAGCTAAGACTGCTTTTGCTAGATTTATTTTATAGCTATTGAAGAAGAGAACACAATGTGATTCTCATGTTTAAATTTTTCTTTAGATTTTAAAAATATTTTTATATAGAAATTCCATTAATTACTCTTATTGGAAATTTGGTCTGATATACCTTCAGTATGAGCATTTATATGAATTTTATCTCAGCATTTTTCAATCTTTTAGAAATCTCAAAAAGTTCCTAGAAATACCTTAAGTTAATAGTGACATTTATTTTTCAGTCCTGCAGATCACATGTTTCATGGCACCAATACTGAGGTCCTATCACAGATGCCATCCAGTGTGCTTTAAAGAGCTTAGGCCCTGTGTGGGCGTGGGGAGTGATGCTAACAGGCTGAGGCCTGTCCCTTGCCCTCTGGGCTTTCAGCAGGGCTGGGGCTACTGGAAACAAGATCAGCACATTAGGATACAGTGTGTGGGATGCCATGAGTGAGGTGTGCACCAAGGCCTGGGGAGTACCGAAGAAAACTCCGGGGTCCAGGGGAGATTCGAACAGCAGATGATGTTGGAGGTATGATTTGAAGAATGTGTAGGCCTCAGCCGTGGTAGGAGAACATTCTAGATGGTCTGGGGGCCCATTGGGAAACAACCAAGAGGCAGTGTTGTGGCCTAGGTGTGAGAATTTACGGAGGAGAGAGATCTGAGAGAGAAAGCAGGGAAGGCGGGGAGGGGCCTATGTCCCACTGAGGGCTGTGTGTGGCAAGGCGCCGGATCTGCTGGGTCGGGGAGACGCCACCTGTGAGGGGGCCAGGAGCACGTTCTGTGAGCAGGTGTGTGCTCTAGCATGGATGTGGTGGGCTGGTTAGCAGGTTAGCATGTGCCCCACGTCTGGCTTGGTTAGGGTGTGCTGTGATGCCGCGGTTGAGAAGGGTGACACCCTGAAATGGAACCATCACGGAGGAAGAGGACCAGAGAGACGAGGAGGTGATGCTTTTACTTCTGGCTGCTGTGTCCTCGAGGGTGTTGTTGCATTTTGTCCATAAAGCCCGTCTGAGGCAGGAATGATGATCTGTTTATTAGGTGCCGGCTGTATGCCTGGTCCTTCCTAGGCACGCATATCACTGATGGTCTTTATGATAACCCTGCAGCATTGGGGGTGTCTTCCTCTTGGAGAGAAGAGTGAGGCTTACAGAAGGTCACGCGACCTGCCCTGGGGCCCACAGCTAGACCACTGCATAGGATCCTATTTAGGTGGGGGCACCTGGGGGGCTCAGTGGGTTAAGCGTCTGCTTTCGCTCAGATCATGATCCTGGGATGTTGGGATCGAGTCCTGCATTGGGCTGCTTACTTGGCGGGGAGCTTGCTTCTCCCTCTGCCTATCTCTCCCCCTGCTTGTGCGTGTGCGCGCACGCTCTCTCTCTGTCAAATAAATAAATAAAATCTTAAAAAAAAGTTACATTTAGGATCTGTGTTGGTGACATGTGATGGGCAGGCCCTGAAGGAGGCAGGGGTGCTGTAAGGTGATTACAGACGTGTCCCTCCAGCCACTGAGCATCATCCAGGCCACTGGCAAAGATGGCATTAGCCAGAGAAGGAGAGGGGCAGGTATGATTCTGGGCCCTGGGTCACGGGTTTGATTCTGGACATGCTACATTTGGAGCACTTTATTAAGGCCCTCATAAAATCCTATAAGACTGGACTTTGAAAGAATCCCAGAGGTTGTCTTTTGGACAGTATTTTTCACTGAGTTTTCCCTAATCAGCTTACCTTACTGAAGTCCTTTTTTGAGACAGACAGTGTTAGCTGCTCCTCAGGATGCAGTGAGTAACGGGTTTGGAGGTTGGGTGGGTGGGACAGGCTTTCTGTGGGTCCGGTCACGTCCTGCTTTTATCCTTACCTCTTCTGTACTCTCCCCCGCATGTAAGTTCACAGTCTTCACAGGCGTGGGGGCTTGATCTGCTGGAGCTGTGTCTGCAGTGTCCAGTTACAGAGACTGGCAAGACCCAGGGGACTTCCCTTGGGTCGTAGCCCCAGAGTGGGAGGCACAGCTGGGGTAAGGGCTGTTTCTCTGCTTTTCAAATCAACATCAAGGAAAGTCACTTTGGGGCCAGAAAATAGGAAAGAAAAGAGCTTTCATTTCCTTTTTGTTTCATGTATTTTGGTAAGATTTCAGTCTTTCATTTAGTGGAAGGCACTTGTAATTGAAGTCAGAGCCAGTCTCTTCCTGTGGCGGCCGGGTACCTTCTCTAACTTCTCTGACGCTGCTTCCCTCGGAGACTGTGTTAGGGTCATGCTGGGAATTCCATGCGATGAAGACATTAGTATTACAAAGCTATAAGATGTTGTTTTTGAATGCTCATCGTTATAAACACCTGGAAAATTTTGCAGTATGGGTTAACTTGCTTCAAGGAAAGACTTCTGTTTTCTTTTGCCTCTTCCTTGTCTTCACTCCCTGGTGAAGACCTGCCTTGTTCCTTTTTTTTTCCTTGGAGGAAGTTTGTTAATTCCTCCATCGTAGGGGTGCATCTGAATGCACTCAGACCTCCTGTGCAGGGATTCTTATATTGGAGGGGAGAGAAGACACACCCATCGTCCCTGAAAGAAGGCCCCACTGAGGCATCGATGAAGTCCTGTCTGAAGGGGAGTGAGGTGTCCGCAGAGGGGCCGCTGGGCAGGTGTTGATGAGGTGGCTTTGGAGCTACTTTAGGGAGGTAAATAAAGTGTAGGCACAGGGAGCCGGGAGATGGCAGAACGGGAGGGGAAGGAGTGAGCCGTGTTTGCCTGTTTTGTCCTTTGGGGAGAAAGGCAGAAGCTAGGTCTGATCAAGAAGGGCCTTTGGGAGACACGGAGTTAGTGGAGTTTTTGAGCAGGTGGTGCAAGGGGAAAGAAGCTATACTTAAGAAAGTGGGAGTGGTTTGAAAAGGGAGCTGCTGGAGGCGAGGGGGACAAGCATGAGATGCCTCGTGGAGACAAATCACGAGAACAGAAGGGGAATGGAAACGGGAGCGTGACAGCAGTGAGTCAGGTGAGTGCGCGGGAAGCCAGTACTCTAGTGCTTCGCCCCCCTTAGGTGCCTGTTTTCCTTGAGAAGGACTTCTGGCTGTCCATTTTACAGGACCTTGGCAGAGCTCTGCAGGCGAGGACGTCTGTGGGAGACGTTGGTATGACCGTTAGCTTTGGAGTGAAAACATAGTTCAGCACAAAGGCGATTTTTACTGTGAACCTGAGTCCAGGTTTCAGAAAGGAAGGTACATAGACACAGTGTTGTCTTCAGGCAAAGGAACTATTAATTTTTTCTACAGACTTGAAAATGAAATTAGAAAGCAAATGTGTTCAGCCCCAAGTTGAATAACAACATTTTTGAAGATTTACTTATTTATTAAAGAGAGGGGGAGAGGGAGAGAATCTCAAGCAGACTCCCTGCTGAGCACAGCCCAACACGGGGCCCAATCCCAGGGTCATGACCTGGTTTGGGCTCAACAGACTGAGCCATCGGGCGACCCAGTTCAGTAACTTACTGACGGAGTAAACATGAGTGTAACATGCATATGTCCTATTCTGTGGAAGATGATTTCTTTCATGTTAGAACAGTGATTTTCAGTTTGTTACCCACAAGACTACCACACAACAAGTAGTTGTGAGATGATCTCCCTCGGTTTGGAAAGCTAAAGGAACAGTACACCATACATTCTAGTGATAGGTGATGTTATACCACTAACTCAAATACTAAGGTTTTTTTGCTTGGGACTAAAAATTATCAGCTCTTTGTAGAGATACTCCGTTTAAAACCTATCAGAAATTCTGATCTACTGTTACTGACATTTTAGGAATTTTTGGATCTTTTTGTGATTATGTGATTGTGCCAAGATGCCAGTAAGAAAAGTTTAAATAGTCCCAGGACCTGAATTGAAAACATGACCAGCTGCATGTGTGATTACTTGTGAAAGGTTCTTTGGACAGGCTCACTCCCAAAGTCTAGTCCAAGGAGGTTAGTTAAAGTAATAACTTTAACTTTTAACTTTAAAAGGGTTTTCAGCTGTGGAACAGGTCAGGAGCTGCTGAGTCAGGCTTCTAGTTCCTGTGTCCTACCCATCATACTTCCAAGCCTTAGTTTCCCGCCCATGTCTTTCCCTTTCTCAGCTGGGCTTCCAGGGGGACACTGAGCGCTTTTGGAAAGTGATCTGGGTGATGGATCTCTGTTCTCCCCAGGATGGAACATAGGTACCGTTACTTTCAGTGGGGGGACCAGACCCAGATTCCCTCGGAAGGCTGCCTCTCACTGGTTCTGTTCCCTTGGCCTCACCTGAAAGAGCTATCTTGAAGCTCTGGGACTAGAAAGTGACTGGATTAGTGCCAGTGATAAACACTAAGGTATTACATCCTTCTCATTTGTTCAGGATAGCTTTATCCTCCAGTATTTGTGGTGAGTCATACTTGGAATTACTCTGTTGCTAGTTCTTGGTCAGGACAGTTTGAATGAGGGTTTACCTTGTAGCTTCCACTAGTGGTTTGTAGATGCCCTCATCGTCCCCTTGTCATTGGAGGGGTTGATGCCATCCCTGGATTCTGCACTTGATCTTAGCCAAAAGGCCAAGAAGCGATGCCATCCCTGGATTGTGGTCTCCATCTAGCTGTTCTCCATATTCTCATTTTCTTTGGGCCAAGCCACCTGCAGCATCAGAAATCTTGAGTTGAAAACCCTTACTCAGGATTTAAGAAGTATGCTCCAGGGATCCTTGAGGACCCTCTTCTAGACCCTTCCAGGGAGTCTGTAAGGCACTCCTTTTTCCTTCTTACATTTCAGCCAAAACAAGGTGCTGTAACGTACTGAATACAAAAGCAAATAAAATAATCCAGGTATATTCGCTAAGCCAAACATTGAAGAGTTTTGTAAAAATATAAAGCCATGTCATCTTAATAGTTAATATTTTTTATTTGGGAAATAATTTTGTTTTGGAAAAGAATTATTATTTTTAAAATGAATTATTGGAAATTAAAACTGGAAGAATATTGTTTATTTAATACAGCAAATAACAGTAGCAATAACTCACCTTCACAAGAGCTGTTCAGGGTCTTTAATGATGTTTAATAGTATGAGGGGGCCGGGACCAGAACCTTTGTGGATGACTGCCCTCTGTAATCATCAGGGGCACTGTTGACTGAGAAGAGAATTTCCAATGGCTTTTATCCTTTCCAGGCAGCCTAGCAAAGAGCTCTTGTCTTCTTAGTGGTTGAGAATTGAGGATTCCATATTTTCTGTCTCTTTAAGACTCTGTGTCTTTAGGATAAGCCTAGCTTTGCTTACAACAGAGGAGCCTTCTGTCGTTATTGTTCCCTCTGTTCTGCGTCTTCTGTCCTTCCCATCAGGATGACTCCCAGGCTGGGCCTGTCCAGCAGTGGGCAGAGCGCAGACCTCACTCCTGTCCGGATTGTCACCACCTGTCAGCAGCAGGGAGAATGGGGGTCTGTTCCCTGCTACAGATATAAAAATTGCCCAGTGATAGATTTGGAACCATCTTCTCTCCAACACTAGTAACCCCTGTGGCTGTGAGCTCTGCCTCTTAGAAGTTCAGGTTCTGGTTTCTCATTGGTGCATTTGTGACTTCTTTTGTGATTTCCACAGTGATGTTCTAATAGTTGAATTACATGTTTCTATAGTCCGGAGATAATGATTTGTAATAAATGAACTTGGAAATATTTGCTTCTGGACTTTGAAGTTCCAGATCTCTGGCTGTTTGGGGAAAGTGCTTCAGCGTGGCTGTGACTCGTCTGACACTGCATTGTTCACGGGCGTGGCTTTAGTCTTATGGTGCGGACTTGGAGCTGGTCCCGCTGCAGAAGGATGTGACCAAATGACTACAAGAGACAAGATTTTTCTGTTGAATCTGTATGTCATAGTCTTATGGAAGGTGCCCGTGGCCTGAAGTTTGTTGTCAGACACGCTCTTCTCTCTGCCTGTCATTCTTGTTTCTCTCCTTCTCTGGTGGCAGGACCTCTTGTCAGGTCTGACTCAGGACTGGCTGGGGATGACGTTTCTCAGCTTACTTTATGGACAGTTTGAAATTTAATGAGTGATGCTGCCATGATGTGGGATGTCATCCTCGATTATTTGCACATTTTACCGTAGCAGAGTGGTAATTATATAGTCCCTTTACTTGTATTCCTGAAATTTAGTCCTGTTTGTTGCCCATAAATTGGAGAAGTATTTGCTGGATGTCAGGAATTCTGCTACCTGTTTTGTTAGATTTTTCCATCTTTAAATAAGGGTGTAGGGAGCAGGGAGCAGCTCTAATAGAACAGACTCCACCTTGCTCCTCATTGATGCTGAGAACTGACTTGCAGGACCCACTTCTCTGCTGAGACCAGCCACAACACAACAGGGGCAGCCGAGCTGCCCCGCCATTCTTAGAGCTGGATTTTGGACTGCCCTGTATCGGTCCAAGGTGGGATGGTGTGTTGTGGCTTGTCTGTATTTGCATTCAGCAAAGAGCTTGCGTACATTGCTGTCTCTGAGTGAACGTTGGGCATTTCTGTTTCTGTGTTCTAGTAGGCAAGACAGAAAAATTCTAATCAGTCTTTTGAAGATGGTATTTATTAAATAGTGGTATCTTTGAAGTCGGTATTGTATAAAGAATATTGTTTCGTTAACTCATAGAAAATTCCCAAGAGGTAGGTGGGTCTCATAATCTAAAGAAGAAAAGCCACAGGGAACTGAATTATTTACACTCTTCTTTTTTTGAATAAAGACTTTATTTATTTATTTGACAGAGAGAGATCATAAGTAGGCAGAGCAGCAGGCAGAGAGAGAAGGGAAAGCAGGCTCCCTGCTGAGCAGAGAGCCCGATGCGGGGCTCGATCCCAGGACCCTGAGACCATGACTTGAGTCGAAGGCAGAGGCTTAACCCACTGAGCCACCCAAGCGCCCCTATTTACACTCTTAATAAGGTTCTGTGTTACGTGTTATGAGAGAAACAAAAATGAGTAATTCAAAATTGTGGACCTTAAGAGGCTGTGAATTGGGTAGAGAAGACAGACGAGTCAGAAAGGTCTGCCTGGCAGCGTGTGTCCCACCAGAGGGACAGAGTGGTGACT
Source organism: Mellivora capensis (assembly GCA_004024625.1). Lineage (NCBI taxonomy): Eukaryota > Metazoa > Chordata > Mammalia > Carnivora > Mustelidae > Mellivora > Mellivora capensis. The sequence goes on along the minus strand of PISX010005690.1, from coordinate 83,356 downwards.
GTGAGGTGGAATGAACACAGCGAGCTGCTCATGGGAAGACACTGAAAATAGTTCTCATAAGGTAGATGTGCTGTTTCTGTGGGCTTTTGCAATTTTTGAGAAAATTCACACCAGAAAACAAACGGCTTCGTTTTCTGGAAACTTTCGGTAGTATTTGGTTATGACAGTGTTGTTCACGTAGGAAGAAATGCATTTAGAGTAAGGAGTTTCCTTTGCAAATACCGTCCTGGTCTTTACTGTGGTAATGCTGTGCTAAACACAAGAATTACCTTTTCTTACTCAGATTTAGAGTCCCTAGTCTTCATATATTTAAGCCTTTAGGAGCGTACATCCCAATTTGAAGATGTCGACTGGATGAGTGACATTAATTCCCAGGAAGTGGGTCTCGGGTCTCTTTACAAGTACTGCTGGGGGGGAACCTTGCATTGATGTGGGGCACTGTAGATTGTCGCAGTCCTGCTGTCGTGGGCACCAGAAAGCATTCTGCTTGCTTTCCCTTGTTCTTAGAACAAAGCAGCTCCTTCATGTGGCTCTTGGTCCTTGGGCTCTGGCCCCTCTGGACTGTACATTCAGCAAACAGCCCCCTGCATCTTGGGCCGTGGCTTTTTCTCCTGCTGCTTTCACCACTGAGGAACTTTGTGTTTTCTCAGAACACTTTAAACTTTTAATTTTTGGATTGAATAAATAAATTTAGCAGAACCAAAGTTAGTGACAATGCTAGTCTTTACTAGCAGATTCTCTTGGCACAAACAGATCAAGTTACTCAAAGCATCTCTGCTGACCTATACTGCCTGCTAATTTGTACTAAGATGTGGCCTATAAACAGCTCTCAAGTGTATTTAATGCAGTAATAGTACCTGGTAGCATTATTTCCATGAGTGGATGTCAACACGTCTAGAATTCTGTTCTCCTGAAGCCATAACTGTTTTTCCACTCCAGCGGGATCCATGCTGTTCTTTGGGAAACTCGGCTTGAATGACATCTCCTCACTTGTAAATAAACACATCTGCTTCCGTTTGCAGAGCGCGGTTCTGTTTTCGAGTATTGCATCCCCCCGAAGTGGGGGTGTTCAGGACTCTGGTGAATCCCACCTTGTCTGTTAGTGCAGCTTTTATTTCTCTGCCGAAACTTCCCCTCTACTTAGTAAAGTATGATTTTGAGCAAGTGTTATCTAGACTTCCCACCGGTGTTTCTCATGCACTTCACCTTCCTATGAAGAGCGATGGCAGCTGGTGTGTGGAGTGTGGGTTTGCTCACAGGCAAGCTCCAGGTAAGCTTGTTAGGAGGATACATGGTAAGAGGATGCATGGCCAGACTGCCTTTCTCAGAGCAGCTCTGGTTTCTGCGGTCCTGCCTCCCTTGAAGGGTTGCTCCTGTGCCCTGCCTTCTGATGGCTCTTGGTCCTAAGGACTAGGCAAAGAACTTGCCCTCACCTGAATTTCTTCATGTTGGGAAGTGGCTGTAGACAAGGAGGCTGCTTCCTTGTTTTTAAAGAATTCCCTCTTTCCTGGAGGCCCGTGGGATCCCTACGTTGCAGTCCATTAAAAACTTCAGATACATCCATACAAAGTTTGTTTTTTTGTTTTTTTAATTTAAAAACAGTTTTATTTCCCTGACTTTTGTTTAAATATTTTTGGTCTTATGTATCTCTCCTTTTTAATAAAATTATGTACAGATTGATTTGTTCTCATATTCATCTTACCCATTTGCATCATTTAGATGGATTGATGTAAAGGTACTTAGACGACCGCTAGCACTCAGTATACCTTTTACAAGCTCTTTAATTTGAGTGGATTCTGTGAAAAATCACTTGAGCTAAACAAATATATCCGTTACTCCATGCCAAGCTGGTCGTGCTGGTTGCTCACACTAGGATGTGAGCGTGGCACAGATGTTACCTCTGAGCATCTTCAAGTCCAGCGAGGCAGACCACTAACTCTGAGGAGACCGTACAAGGCCATAACTCCGCAGTCACACAGCGCATCGCAGGGACCTTGGGCTCCCGCGGGCTGTCCTGGTGTTTCATGGTGTTTCCTTCCAGGCTCTTGCTGGTACTGAAGACCCCCCGCCAACCCCCATTTTGTTTGTAAACGACAATGAATTGCTGCTGCTTTTACATCTTATATTTAGAGGGTGAGTAGTTAAAAGATTCAGATTTAACATGAAAAATGTCTAATGAAGAAAGTAGAATAATAGAAATCTAAAGATTAAAATAAATATTAAAAATATAATTTAAGGAGTGCCTGGGTGGCTCAGTGGGTTAAAGCCTCTGCCTTCAGCTCAGGTCATGATCTGGGGGTTCTGGGATCGGGCTCTTTGCTCAGCAGGGAGCCTGCTTCCTCCTCTCTCTCTGCGTGCTTCTCTGCCTACTTGTGATCTCTGTCAAATAAATGAATAGAATCTTTAAAAAAATATATATATATGTATATATAAAATTTAAAAGGTAAGTATTTAGTGTACAATTTTCCTGAAAAAGAAGTACTTTATTGAGTAACACTTTATTAAGAGTGGGAACCTGTGACACTCATAATTTAAAGTTTCCTTAATTTTTATAAGTTTTATAACATAAATGATCTCTTGTTTTTAGTGTTATTTGGGTAAATATAACAATGCTTCATCACCATCACAAACCATCACGTTTTGATTAGGTAGCCGAGTTTATGGCGTGCTAACCACTATTCATGAGATAGTGTATTTAGAGAGTAATGGGGTGCTTGGGTGGCTCAGTCATTTGAGGCTCTGCCTTCAGCTCAGGTCATGATCTCAAGGTCCTGAGATCGAGTCCCGCATCGGGCTCACTGCATGGCCTGGAGTCTGCTTCTCCCTCTGCCTCTGTCCCTCCCACCCCTCCACCCCGCCAGCAGCCCCAGGGGTAAACTCTGCACCACGTGAACAAGCCCAGCTTATTTTGTGTTTTATGTATTTAACCAAACTATCCTTTTAATAAAACTTTACCTCTTTTTGAGTTTCAAAAAGTAAATTTGGGTACCTTCGTTGAAAGTATTAAATGCCTGATGTGGTTTTCAGTAGAAGTTGCTTCCTGGTCTCCATGCTGGAGTAGCTGGAGTTCCTGTGCAGAGATGAGAGCCAGGCGCTGGGCCCCATGGACAGGGAGCCCGCTGTCCTGGTGTCACTGGGGTGAGCCATCCCGACGAGCGCATGGGTATTCAGAGGCACCACCTAAGAAACCCCTTCGGTGTTGATGCCTGCTGGTGGGGGCACTGCCACGGACCTTCCCACACCAGCTCTCGAGTTTGGAAAGGGCATCCTAGCCCTGTAGCCCATCCAGACCCTTGGGGTCACCCTGGTGTCATTGTTCGGGTCCCTTCCTTCATCATTTGTATCCTTTTCTTTGATCTAAGGCCAGAGTCAGGGGGGCCCTCAGCCGGCCAGAGCTCTTGCTAATGGAACTCTGATTTCCACAGCATTTTGTTTTTCAGGGGAAGAAAAGTGGTTTTTTCTTTTTTTTTTTTTTTATGATTAAAAAGTTGTGTGCTTATTGTAAGAATTTAAGCAGTGCAGAAAAACATAAAGAAGAAAGAAAAACCTAAAATCCTACCACCTGGACATAATCACCTTTTATATTTTTCATAAGGGAAAGGTGATAGGGGTCAAAATACTTTTCAAGTTTGTGTTAAAAACGATTTTGAGATAAAGAACACAAAGCCACCATGGCACTGTATTTTTCCTTTACAGCTTTCTGGAGCTTTCGCACAGCGTTTCCCTGTGTGAGGCGTACGGCCCAGTGGTCGGTGCTTTCACCGGCCTGAGCAGCTGTCCCCGCCGGCAGCCTTAGACAGTTCAGTCACACAGGAAAGCAGCCCCCCAGCCTGGAGCCGCCGCCACCACCCCTCCTTGCGACCACGGAGTTGCTCTCTGGAGACTCGCTTATTCTGGATGTTCCCTGTACGTCGAACCAGACGATTCGTGCTCTTTTGTGACCGGCTTTTGTTCAGCGTGATGTGTTCACGGTTCCAGCTGTCTTGTCGCATGGGTCACGCATGGCAGTGTGAGAAGTCCAGCGTAATAAAAAGCGTGTGTCACATGTCTAGGTGTGCTAAGTTGTGCCAGTGGGAGACTCTCATTTCAGCAGTTGGCTTTCTTATTTTAAAGTTGTTGGGCTGTGGTGTGTGATGAATGCAATGACTGCATCTTAGCTTTTTTTTTAAAGTAAAGAGCTTAAAAACAAAGCAGAAAGCTTTCTGCAGATTCTTTTATTTTTAAATTTTTAATTTTATTTAAAATTAAATTTAATTAAAATTTAAAAGTTAAAAAAAAAACTCAACCTGTTAAACCGTGGCGAATTGCAGCAGAAGTGTGTGCCGACCCGAATGCAAACAGAGGAAGCACTTGACCGGCTTCGCAAAATCTCTGACCGCATCATCTTTTGTCCCCAGGCTTGGTTTCCCCTGCCCACAGCTGCCCTGCCTTCATTTTTTTCCACATCCAAGAGCATTCACTTAGAAATTTGATACTTTTTTGGATTCTCTTAATTCTTTTTGTCTTGTAAAAGTAGGAAAGAAGAGAGGACAGGGTCTTTGAAAGTCTCTGTTGTATGGTGAGAGTGCAAACACTTCTCTTGGTTACAGTGTTTCTGCTCCTTCCACGTGGATAAGGGAGTGAGGTGGTGTGAGTTTTCGGAGAAATGATCCGAGGTGTCCTTGTGTTTCTGCCGGTGCCTCAGTGAGCCTTCCCCGTGGAGCTGGGTGCCTTGGTTGTTCTCCTCCCGCTGGTCTCCAGTGTTGTGGGCCTGTTTGGTCTGTCTCTTGCCCAAGTAGAAGTTTGGACCACTTTGCCTAATTATAATATTGTACTCAAACCTCTCTCCTAAGTCCTCAGATTCTTCAAGTTTCTTAGATAATTTGATAATTACCTAAATTCATATTCATGCTTATTATATCCTTTCAGATTTTTTGAAGTGGCTAACAGGAGAAAATGGGTGCTAAAACTTGAAGTAGGGGGAAAAAACTCTTAGTGAAGGGGGGTAATGATTGTCCTCATTATAGGGGTCTGATAGGAACTCGTGTTGAGTGTAGACTATCAGCAAGTTCTAGTTACTGCGGAAGGAAATCTCCCCCCCCCCCCAGGGGAAGACCTGTGGGCAGGAGGGCATGGGCACTGCAGGGGCAGGGGAAGGGAGCTGGGGAAGGGGGTCGGGGAGGGAGCTGGGCAGAGGGAGGCGCTGCGGGCGAGCCCATTCGGAAGGTGGGAAGACTGGCATGCCTGGAGCCTGGGGAGACAGCGTGAGCTGGATGATGGAGGCAGTGGTCATATCACAGAGAGAGGGCCCTGGAGTTTGAGGTTTAGCTGAAGACCAGTGGGAAGCAGTTGAAGACGTTTTATAGCGGGAGGCGAGTTGATCTGGTTCACTGGCTGCTGTGGGGTAGGGGTCGTACCGAGATCAGAATGGGTAGCTTCGTGAGGCGATGCTGCTGTCACGGTCAGGGCTAGCGGTCCGTGAGTGTTGGAGCTGATCCCCTGCTTGTGTGTGTGTCTGGTTTAAGTGTGTGTATTTGGGTGTTGACATACTGCATATATTATGAAACCTAAGAGGGAAAAAAGCATGAGAGAAAAATGAACAGAAATAGAAGTGCTGGCGTTTTCTTTCCCACGCCTGTGTGTGGTCAGCATTCTGGGGTAAGTGCATCCCTCTGCAAACCACTGTCTGGACAAGAGGTCACGGGGCAGTGGAGGCTGTTTGGAGAGAGGGATTTCGAGGTAATAGGAAGGGCTTTGCCAGTAGGTTCACTAGTCGTAATGAAAAGGAAGCGGTGAGGAGGGCCCTGGATTTCTGGTTTGTGTCACTCAATAGAGCATGGGCTCTGGCAATAAGCAGATCCTGCTCGTCAAAGTAGCCGCTGCCAGACTGCATGTGTATCCTGGTGCCCATGGTGGCCGAGGGGCCCTGCAGGGAAGTAAGCATGGGACGTGGGTCAGTCTCCCCTTCATGAGTGTCGGGATGTGGCAGGCTGGTACATTCTGGTTGACTCTAACAGTTTCTTTAGCTGGGGGCAGAGTCGTCGATTCCACAGCTGAAGATAAATGGTGTAAGAACAGGTGTGGGCTGGGGACACGTCGGGACTATTGCAGTTCAAGCCTGTAAGGACTTCTCCGCAGTCTGTCAGCTGTCAGCAGCCATCTTCCACTTGCTGAGAAAGGAATAAAATGTTTCTTGAGGCCATAAGTTGGGGAAGAATTCAAGAATCGAAGGGGCAAGGGAACCCCATCACCTGTACAGTTTCCCTGTGACTTGGCATGGCGACACGAGAGAGAAGTTTATATGTTGGCGTTTTTTCATGTGTCGCTAGAGATCCATGACACTCCTGAGATATATAAAGATTTTCTTTTATTAAAAACTGCATGTATTTTAAAAGAAAATATGAACATTTTTGGAAAATGTATTAAAATGCCCTTTAAAAACACCATCACTCTGAACACAGTTTGGTCTTTGTTGTGATTCTCATGTCTGCTGGCACGGGGTCCTGCAGAATGAGACCCACATATATGTCTGTATGTGTCTTTTTTTTCCCCAGCTTTACGGAGGTACAATTGATGAACAAAATTGTAAGATATTTAAAGCACATGTCATGATGACCCAATATAGCATATATTGTGGAAGGATCCCTCCCATCCAGTTAATTAACACATCTGTCATCTTCACCTGTGTGTGTGTGTGTGTGTGTGTGTGTGTGTGTGTGTGTGTTGTGGGTGAGTCTGCACATTTCAGTTACACAGCACAGTGCTGTCAACTACAGTCACCATGTGTGTATTCAAGCCTTGGTCTTTATGCATCTTATGTCTCAAAGTTTGTACCTTTTTACCAACATCTGTTTACCTCCCTTTCCCCCACAGGCCCTGGCAGCCACTTTTCTGCTGTTTCTGTAAGTTTGTTTGTTCAATTCCACACACGAGTGATGCCATGCAGTCTTTGTCTTTCTCTGTCTGGCTCATTCCGCTTAGCGTGATGCCTGCAGGGTCCATCCACGTTCGTGCAAGTGACAGGATTTCCTTCCTTCTTACTGCTGAGTGATATACCCTTGTGTGTATTCCGTAAGGTTCCAGAATAGACTATCTCACACACTGCATCCTCTTGACCCGTTCATCCGCGGATGGACAGTAGGTCGCTGCGGCGTCCTTACTCTTGTGACTGAGGCTGCAGCGGACATAGGAGTGCGGGTGTTTCTTGGGTATCTCGTTTTCATTTCCTTCGGATATATGCCCTGAAGCAGAATTGCTGGATGGTGGGGTCGCTCTGTTTTTTTAAGTTTTGAGGAACTTCCATCCTGTTCCGCAGCAGTGGCTGCACCACTGGCATGCCCGTGCTGCCCGGTTTTGTTTTTTCATTGCAGGCAGCCACACCACTGCAGGGTCTTCCTCTGTTCTGTTCTTGACACCTTAGCACAGACACATTTGCTTTTGTTCCCTTTTAAAACGTATGTCGTAGAACGTTGCAGTCACGAGGGTCACACCTGGGGGCTTTACTGATGGTCAGAGCGCTAATGCTGCTCATTTGGAAGCTGGTGACGGACGTGCCCCCTCAACAGACGGCTTCCTGCAGAGCAAACTGAAGTAAAACCAGCTTTAAGCAAGCGTTATCTCATTGACCGCTCAGAAAAAAGGCCGAGAGGGGTAATAGCCCCATCACCAGCTGCGTCGGGGACTGTAGCCGAGGGTCTGCCGTTGTGATCCCGTCTGGGGGGAGCATGTTGTACCGATAAGATGCAAACAGCCCGGCACGGTCACCGCTGCCGCTTCACCCAGGCTGCTTCCTTCTTGCCGCTCAGACCAAACCCCTGAGGGGAGTGGTGGGCACCCCCGTGACAGGACTGTCTCGGGGAGAGCGGCTGATAGACCAGCTCATTTCACTTCTCCCGAAGTCTGGTACAGATGCTACTACATCTTGTGGGTTTGGCGCATCTTAACGTCCTCAGCGCGTACTCTCCTGCAGGGCCTGTGCTCATCTGAGCGCTGAGCCTGATGAGTCCTGTTGCTGACTTGGAGAGACGGGGTCTCTGGGGGTGTGCGGAGCACTGGCACTCGCGCTGACCATTCGCCTGCTGCAGGCGTCCCATTCGTGCCCCCCCCCCCCCCCCCCCCCC
>PISX010005690.1:39976-75157 GCA_004024625.1 Mellivora capensis | reverse complement strand
CGTAAGCAGAGACAAGAGTGGGAGTTTCTGGTGGCGAGTGGGGGGGTCTCGTGAGGTCTGCATGGGCTCCCTGCATTCCAGCAGCGGTCAGATGGCTGAGCCAGTGTGATTGGCAGTGCAGCCTGGCAGGCGCTTTGCTGTCCGAGGCGAGATCCTGTCTCAGGGCTTTCTTGTAAGTTTTTATATTTTCCTTACTCTTTTTCCCTTTAAACATGAATTAAAGGAACAGAAGGGTAAAACCTGAGGACCAGGCATGTTTATTAATAAAGGCTTTACAGGAGTAGTCATTTGCAGACATTGGTAAGACAGATTCTTTTAAAGTTTAAACTTAAAATATAACTATTGAAAATTTCCTAAATTGTTTGTCTCCTTTGCAATGATGTGATTGACTTGGTAGACATGTTACATGTATGCCTGTGGTCTGTCTCCTGTCATTACAGTGAATGTTGTGCATGCGGCTTTAATAATAATAATAATAATAATAATAATAGATGGGGTTGTTGGAAGTACTTAGCAAAGGTGACATTTCTCGATCTTATTTATTTTGTGTTTGAAAATATCTGCTGTATGTAATATTTTTAAAGCAAGGTTTAAACTTAATTGGATGATATTAAATCTAATCTAAAAATGATTTTTAAAATTCTGATTATTTAAGATTTATTGCCATTTTCAGATGTATGGTCTTTAAATTGGTTTGGTTCTGATTCTATGTAAACTTATTTAGTTAGCATAAATTGTATTATTTAAAGAACACAGTTTGGGGAAATCTAAAATACTGTCTTGTTTGCCTTTATGCAGTCTTTCTTGAGTCAGTATATTTTAATCTGTTCATTGTTTTTTGGCTAATACCGAGGGAAAAAGAAAATCTTTCCTACACTGAAAAGAATTTCTTTGAAATTTTATAGAAAATTATTGATACAAAGTTATAAATGTCACTAATGTAATAGTAAGAAAATTTTTAATTTTGTTTTTCCCATCCCAGTTTTGAGTGTCACCTTGATTTTATATAAGCCCTTCCCCTTTTCATAAATTAGCACCTTCTCACTGAATTTTTTTTTCTGTTAAAGAGAATTTACTTCATTAATACTTAGGGTAAATTTTAATGAAGGTAGCCTAAATAATAAATGGCTATTTGAAATGGCCACGTGTATTTAGAAAGATATTTTGTCAAGTAAATAAACATATTCGGGGGAAAAAAGGAATGATTAAATATGGCTTGGTAAAACAGTGAATAGTTTTGATGTTTTTTCAGAGTGCAATGAAGATACTCTTATTTACATCAATGACTATAAAACACTTTAATTGCTACAGGCTGTTTAAAACGACTTTTGTCTTTTTCAACTAGTAGAAATGAATTCTTCTTAGGTTAAGTTAATCTTAAGTGTCTCCCCTGAATTTTTTTCAGCTGCAAAGTCTTCTAAATGCTCAAGAGGGTAGATACTGTGAAATTAAGTCAGCTACAGAAGCTGACCTCCTGTACCTCAGTTCCATTTACTTTTCAAAATACGGTTATGAAATGTGGATTGATTGCACTCTCTGATTGTCTAACTCCAGAAAGAAGCTAGAAGTGCGTCATTTGGTCTGGGGCTTCTTACAGGGTTTTTCCACAAATAAGATTACACATAAAAATTCTTTTTTAAAGTTTATATTAAAGAAGATACGTTTTTATTAAATTACAGAGCTTCCAGAATGAGGATCTAGATAGGACGTATGTATAAAAACATTTTGAACCTTTGAAAGCACCTTTTAGTTTGTGTGAAGTTCTTCAGACGGCCCCGTTGTCCTTTGAAGCTTCTAACACCAGGTGTCTGTTGCAGCCCAGAGCAAGGTTGCTGCTACCCAGGACAGCACTAATTTGCGATGTATTTTCTGTGGTAAGCAACATTATGTTTACATTCCTTTTTCAAGCTGTGGTACATACTACTTGCACATTTCCATAACTTTTGTTTCCGTAGGCCATAGTCTGGCTTGTGGTATTCGGGGTATCCAGCAAGCTCCCGTTTTATGTCGTGCTCTCTATCTGTCGTGGTTCACGTAGTGATTCGGGCAGCTTTTGAGTTGGCTTCTTAGGACGTAGTCAGGGTGAGGGTCTTCCAGCGAGTTCTTCCGTAGTTCTTGCCACGGGAGCAAGAGGGGTTTTTGTTTGTTCGTTTTTGTTTTCAACTATTTTGTTTGAGGCAGTCTTTTAATTTATAACCGAAGGGACAGAATCCATGCACCTCAGTATGTGTCGAGGACTGTGAATGTGTCTTATCCGAAGGGAGCGTTTGCTCCACCCGAGTGAAGCTGTAGGCACATGTGTCTCGAGGTGGGTGGAAGCCACTGCTGCTTCCGGCTCCTCAGTGACCGCCTTCTTCCTGCAGTAGGTGAGGCGTGAGCTTGGGCTCACAGAGTGCTCTTGCACTCCTGTGCATACGTGCGCACAGTTAGGTGCGTGCTCCTGCCCTTACACGAGGATAGAGCTGTGTGCACGTGCACACACACATGAACACACACACAAACACGCACACCTTCCTCTGAATTGTTTTTATCCTTATTTGATTCTAAAACCTTCTGTTTGGAAAACCAAGTTCAAAAAATGACTTGTGTTAAAACTTTTTTTTTTTTACTCTTAATATATAGATCTTTTTTTTACTCCTGTATACCTTGACTGGCCCAGTTGTTCTATGAGACATATAATTATAAAGTATTAATATTGCTAAAATTTTATATAAACAGTTCAGCCGTGTATGTGTACTTTATCCATGTGACTCAGTTTTTGATGTGATTCTTCAGTATTTCTGATATTGTTTCTTTACCTAATTCTTTAGAATTTAAAAATTTATGTACTGCTGGTTGAGGCAAAGAAGCATGTGTTATAAAATTTCCAAAAATAAAAACTCTGGTGTATTTCTTAATCACCTAAAGTTCCATTTTCGGCTTGCTCCGGGCGACACGGTCCCATCAGTGAGCCTGTGCTGCTGGTCTTCCTAATTCCCTGCTTCCCAGGGTTTAATCAGTGACTCTAAGCGATGCTTCTCTCGGCCTCCTCCTGGGGGTTCTTCTAGGCCACCTTTGAACTAGCCATGAGTTATTATTCATATTGGTGTTATTAGGACTTTTTTTTAGTTCATTCTGATGTTCTGTACTTTGCTACTTACTATGTTGAGTTTCATATGCAGAGTAATAGATACAATTTACCCAATTGCAGAGAGGATTGCTTTGCCCTTAATAAAGGTGAATTTTTAAGTTGTAAAATAATGTGTTAAAAAGCAGATTTTCCCCATTATTACCTTTAATTGATTTAACTGTGTACAATAATATAATTACCACATTGCCAGGTTTACAATTGATTGTATTGTGTATAATAACACCTCCTGGTCTTTTAGTCCTGTGTTTTTAAGCAGTCTGTGGCTAATTGTGAAAATTAAAATGTGACAGCAGGTGCAGTGTGCTTTAGCCAAAACTCAGTATTAAGTCAAGACTGAAATGCCATTCATTCCTGGATTCGAGAGACACACTATTCTGCTCTCCCATCATTTATAGAGAACCTATCAGTGACATGGACACATTTTCTTTATTAGAAACTAGGTCACGTCTCTGCTCTATGAATTTTAGCCAGGACAGATTAATATCAGTCCTTGTCTCCGGCTCCGGTAATAAAACAGAGACAATAACCCTCAAAATTAGCTACCATTCTTCATGACACCACAGTAGGGATGGGGCAGGCTCACGTGTCTCTTCTCCTTTTTCCCAAAAGAGAACCATTAGCCACCACAGGATGCACATAAGAATACTGTTTTGTGCCCACCGGATGGGAAAGTGCCTTTTTTTATGTGAGAACACAGATGCTCATTTAGGAATCTATGACCGATGTGAAGTAGTGGTTACAGTCCAGAAAACACGGCGGCAGCTGGCAGCCTTGACTGCTCCTAGTTGCTGCTTCATGTCCAGACCCTCCTGTGGGTGGGACTAACCAGAAGGAAACATGAGATTGTGTCCCTGGAGTTAAGTGACCCTGAACTCTTCTATTCAGTGCTTATGGTATATTTACATTCTCTTAAATACACATGAGTTTAAGTGTGCTCATTATTGTGACTTGACAGTACTGATGGCGAAGAAACAGACAAGACAACTAGACTAAATATAGGTGCGAGAGGACCCCAGGGGGAGGCCCCTCCTCTCGGGCCCACCAGGGAGGGGATGTGTATGGAAAGACAAGCTGCCCGTTACCACAAAGAACCGTGTAGAATACACTTGGGAGAGCTTTTCTTGGATCAGAATTCCCCTCATGTTAAAAGGGTCTTCCTTACGTTTTCCTCTTTCGGCTACATGAATAAATTTGTGGTGAATTAATTTTCTAATGATACCAGCCAGAGAATACTTCCCACATTTTTTTTTAAAAGATTTTATTTATTTGACAGAGATCACAAGTAGGAAGAGAGGCAGGCAGAGAGGGAGGAGGGGAAGCAGGCTCCCTGCGGAGCAGAGAGCCCGATGTGGGGCTCGATGTGGGGCTCGGGGCTCTGGGGCTCGATCCCAGGACCCTGGGATCATGACCTGAGCCGAAGGCAGAGGCTTTAACCCACTGAGCCACCCAGGCGCCCCACTTTCCACATTTTTAAAACCTCCTTTTAAAACAAATTTGTTAAGTTTTTAACTTAAAAAAAAATCCAGAAGTTTCTACAAATTGTTTTTAAAAGATAATTTTTTCTCATTCAAACTTCCTTTGAGTTAAGTCAAACTTTTGTTAGTTGTTTTTTTTTTTTTAATCTGTTGAACAAAATCAGGGTTGAATTGAAATTTTGACACCCTTTTCTTGAATTTGTGTATTTGACTTAAACCGATAGATTTATATTGGGGAATTTCATCTGTTAGTATCACCGTGGAGGTCACAAATGCCTGTGCTACATGTGAGCAGTATGTTGGTGTCCTTTTTTGGGATGGGTGCTGGATGAATCTCTCTGACCCCATGGCATCCAGCTGTTTAATTATTTGAGCAGTATGAGCTTTTCACTTAAATAACAAATATTAATTTAAAAAAATAATTAAACCAGAATGGTTTCATGAGTTGCCCAGGCTAAGTGCTCACATTTAATATTTTTGGATAAATGTAACTTTGGATATAAAAAATACTTCCCTCAAATAGTTTAGTTTGTATTTTCTCGTGTTTACCCTCCACTCCCAGTCTTCTGTTTGTCCCCTTCTGCTGGAAGAGATAAGACATCTTTTCCTTCTAAGAGTATTAGACATTAGTTTATGGCTTAATATGACAGTCTGTTTTTACATCAGTATGTTCATTTCCAAAAGAAGGAAAGAATTCCAGCCTGTTTACTAGACAAGCTCTGTTTTTCATTTATGCAAAAATTTAAGTGTGTGTTTAACACTAACTTAAAACGCTTTTTGATTTTTTGTTCTTGTTACTGATGACTTAGAATTAATATATTTTAATATTTCCTTTATGTGGTTTTCAAAATAGCAGACTTAGGAAATCTAATGAAATACATCACTGCAATTGTCATGTAACTTGTCTTTTAGAGGACAAATTACATGAATAATCTAGAAATGGGTAAAGAGATGAGAAAAAAAATTTAGTAGGTAAGTTTAGATCCACTTACCTGTTTTTCCACATTTGGGATATGCCAGTACCATACAATATTGCCTGAACCGCATCCTTCTAGCTGCAAGGTTTACTTCCCTAGCACGGCACAGAGTTACCAAAAATTTATGTTAGTACACAGAAGCATTTTCCTCTTACTTGTTTCTGGTACTAGCGGCCTACAAAACACTGTCAAAATATCTGTTAGGGGCATTTGCTGGCACTCTAGATTTACCTGGTTACTGGATTCTGTTTGTTTACTGGGTTAGATTTCAAGATTGTTCTGTTTTAACCCTAGGCTTCGTGTATTAGGTCCAGTATTTATTTCTCTCATGACACATTTAATTTTTATATCCAGTGACATTAAATTGTCCCATATTTAGTAGCATTTGTTATAAGATGTAAAAATGGGTCTGCATTGCACATGGTATGTGGGAATGGATGGTCATTAGTTTCTCGTGACCGAACCATGCTGGGTTGAATGTAGCTTTGTGGCTTTTGGGTGGTTTTTTTTTTGTTTGTTGTGTTTTTGATTTTGGGTTTTTTTTTTTTTTTTTAAGCCCCAAATGAAAAGTTATTAAGATTATCTATGTTACATTAAAAATTCAGATAAGTAGGTTAATTATATATAGAAGTTTAGCAAATGTTTGTTTTCACCGGTGCTGGAAATGCCAACCCATTAAATAAAAATGGCAGCTTAAATTGGGCAAATTTGTTAAATGCATTAGCGTTCTTCATCCTAGTAATAAGGTTCTCATGCTCTCTCTCTCCTGTTTTTCATTTCCAGTGTTCTATTTAGGTGAGTTTTTGAATTCTGATTTTTTCATTTAAGTTCTCCCTCTCCACTTCATGAATAAGTACCCCAAAGAGAATGTCTCATTGTCTTAGAAACGTCCAGCTCAGGTGCCTATTCAGATGCTCATTGAACACTTGTTTTCCTCAAGCTCTTCATATATAAATGTTTATTTTTCCTTTATCGTTGATGTTTTCCATTTGTTTCAAGTAAGCCTTCTGGAGATGATGACAGTATTATGTTGCAGTCTTTCATTTGCTGTGTGTTATGTAAAGCTTATATTTTATTTTGCTAAACAAAAAAAGAAGATACATTTGTAAATATGTAATGGTTTTATGTTATTCTTCTCATGATTTTATCTCTTCCATCCAGCTAACTATAAAGATAATGTTCATCTATAATGTTTTCCTCCCTTTTAGGGCCAACATTGCCTAGACAAAATTCTCAACTACCTGCCCAAGTTCAAAATGGCCCATCACAAGAGGAGTTGGAAATTCAAAGAAGGTAAATTTTTTATAAGTTGCTCTTTGCAGTTTTCCTTTCTACTGCAGAAGTTAGAAGACCTGTGAGCATCCTAATGTCAAAAGTGGATTATGTCTTGTCAGCTGTTTAAAGGTCACTTAGCAGCATACAAAGTGACTTTCACTTCAAGGAGTCTTATTTTTATAGCGGTTATAAATTGATTCATGGTCATTATGGCTTTCACATAACTAATTTAACTAGAAAGTTGAAATCTTCTTGGAGGTTCATAGAAGTCATTGGTCTTGAGATATTACCATAGTGCTTAGTAATGGAATACAAACTCATTCTATTTATGATTAAATTGCTGGTTTGGCAAGGTCAGTAATATTATCTTGTTGCTTCAGTTCAGTTTATAAAGAAATACATTGGAAAGCCTAATATAACCTCATTCAGGTATAGTTGTTTCTGAATTAGAGTCTCTGAACTCTAAGCTACCAAATTCATAACAAAATAGTTTTATAAAATTCAGGTACATACAGTTATGAAAATTAAACCAGGTGTCCCATTTTAAAACAAATGAAATTTTTTGGTGATGTTGATGTTGCTTTTTATCACTATAGGTCACCTATTTTATTTTAGAGAGCTGATAACCATTGTATGGATGGATTCTTCTATTTGATAAGCATTTGCTCCATGCCAAGCCAGCATTTCTTCTTGTGACCTTGGATTTGGATCTCACATTTGAAACGCTCTTCAGATTTTCCATGTTGTTTTGATACATGTGTCATGTTCCTCTGACAGACAGACAGATGGATCTCTACTATGTTCTCTACTGGCTGCTTTGGGGTGTAACTGCTTAGCTCTTGGGGAAGGCCTCCCGAAATGAATTTTGTTTTTGTCACAGCCTTTTATATTCAGTTCAGTCGCTCCAGAAATAGCCCCCAAATTCGATGAAAATCTATGCAACTCTTTTGAGTGATGCTATTATAACATGCAAATAAAATTTTTTGTAGAAATAAGGGAAGTTTAAAAGATAGAATCTCAGTTCTGTATTGAGTGTTTTAAACATATCAGAATAATTCCAAGAGTTAGAAATTGTAATGATTCTGTTGCCCCTTCCCCACAGAAAAGTGATTAATAACAAAATGATCATGGGGTGCCTGGGTGGCTCAGTCCGTTGAGCATCTGACTCTTGGTTTCGGCTCAGGTTGTGTGATCTCCGGAGTTGTGACATCAACCCCCAGGTTAGGCTCCACACTTGGAGAATCTACTCCACCTCTGCCCCTGCCCATCCTTGCATTCTCTCTCTCAAATGAATGGATAAATCTTTTTTTTTTTTTTAATTTATTTATTTGTCAGAGAGAGGGAGAGAGAGCGAGCGAGCACAGGCAGACAGAGTGGCAGGTAGAGGCAGAGGGAGAAGCAGGCTCCCTGCCGAGCAAGGAGCCCGATGTGGGACTGGATCCCAGGACGCTGGGATCATGACCTGAGCCGAAGGCAGCCGCTTAACCAACTGAGCCACCCAGGCGTCCCTGAATGGATAAATCTTTAAAAAAAAAGATCATGGTATTATCAGGAATACCATTTGTAGAAAGCTAGGAAGAACTAGGAGAGAACCCAAACATAACAGATAATTTCTGGCATCATGGCTTGGCAAGCAAGGGGTCTCCAGGGACAGTTGCTGGGTGGGGACAACACAGAACAGAGGTTGGAGCCAGCTCTGGAGGGTGCTGCCAGCTTTGTAAGGGTCTCCAATGAGGGATCCAGTGCACGGATGTCATTCAGAACTAGCAACTTGCAGTTTCAGTAGAAGTGAATATTGAGTGAATTTTTACCTACCGCTGTGAAACTGCTGTGCCCTGTGTCTGATTTGGTCCTGTCCTAGTGCTGGCTGGCCCTGCGGCACTCCCCAGGACTTGAGGCTTGTCTGCCTGTGTGCAGAAGGCTACTTCAGGGCTTGAAAATTGGATGGTGTTTATATTACTTGTTTAGTTCAAGACTTGAGCTCAGTTGTTGTGAAGAGTGAAATCCAAAATTCTGAAAAATGGATATACACTTTAAAATTATTTTCTGTCCATAGCCACATGGAGTCTTCTTTTATTTTTAAAAAATTTTTAATTTTTAAAATAATTTTAAAGATTTTTTACTTTTTCGTAAACTCTGTATCCAGTGTGGGGCTTGAGCTCATGAGCCTGAGATCAAGAGTCACCTGCTGCACCAACTGAGCCGGCCAGGCGCCCCTCTTCTTTCTTTCAGGGAAACCTGTCAGATACCACTGTCTTTCTCTGTCCGTGTTAATTTTTATCTCTGTCCCTTCTCTTTCCTCCACCCACTTCCTGTTTTACCCGGTGGATCTGTTTCGTGTCTGCTCAAATCTCCTGGAAACGCTGCTTCCAGCGTTGACTTGTTTCTGGTTGAGATTTTTGCTCATGCCCATCTGCCTCTTTGCTTTCTTCCTTTCGATCCTTCAGACTCTCTTGCTTCTCGCCTCCTGTCCTGTAGGCCCCTCCAGCTTCTTCTATGAGCGCGTGCACGAGCTGTCCTCATGCTCCCTCTGTACATGGTCTGCCTCGATAGACTGATGGTAGGGTTGCATAGTGTCATTTCTTCTTAACCGTCTTATGCTGGCGGCTTCCGCATGGACAGCTGTGACCCCGCACCTGAGATCCATGTGGTATTTTCCACGAAATGGAGCCATTCATGGATCCTTTCGGGAACTGGGTGATAGCAGTGGACACGTGCCCTCTTCCCCTCACCTCCCACCCTTCTGATATGCATGTAGACATGCATTTGTGTGTCATTTCAGAGGGTCAGAGACCCTCTCAGTTCCACCAGGTGATCTGCTGTGACAAGTCCTGTCGTGGAGCTCATGCATTTGGGTGTCCCACTAATACTGCAGTGTAAACCTGTAGGATTTTATTCTTTGTGTGCATGCTTTCTTCTCTTCATTTTTCCTCCCAAGCTTTCTGTGCAGGAGATCTGTAATGCTCTTCATTCACCATCCCTGTCCCATTGTACCTTTTGACTTCTTTCTCTAACAGTCTTTTGGATCTGCTGACACTGTCAGGACTAATAACTTTTCCAGGATTTGTTCTTCTGTGTACCGCTGGTGTTTTCTAGTTGGTTTTCCGGTCCTTAACCCAGAACCCTTTCAGCTATTCCCACTTTATTTCTTTCAGATTAATTCTTCTTAAAGTTGTTTGCACATGGCACACTCCCATGTGGCACCAGAGGGCCTAAGATGGGAAGAGGTCACCTGCCATGCAGTCATGCCCTTCCCTTCATATCAATCCCCAGAATGAATCACGCCTAACCATTTCTACGTTTAGTACTTCCAATGGCTTCTCCCATAGCATGAAAATATGTTTCTGTTTCTAGTTCTTGATGGTCACCTGATGGCTAGGGGCTTCTTACCCCCCACCCCCCAACCCCCTGCACTAGGAAGTATGACTTGTCCGCCTCCCTGGCCGGCTTCCATTAGTTATTCATTTCAGTTCTGCTGCTGGTTTCTCATTCACACTGAACCTGCCTCTTCACTTGAGCTGTCTCTGTGCTCCTTGCTCTGTGGCACCCCTGTCCCTGCGCTTCCATCCCACCCCCTGGTTTTCTCACTTCACAGTTTAGAGATTTGCAGTCTTCCTACATCTGTCATTAACTCTGTCTGTATGTCACAGGTGATCTTCCCCCCACCCACCCCTTTCTGGAACCCCTTTAAACCTGTCAACCATGGTAATCTGGGTTTTCAGGAATATGTCACTAGCTGAAGTTTTTGGTTTTTGTGGTTTCTTTTTCTTCATTTTTTTTCTTTAGGTCTGTACTTAATGGACCTCTTCCATTTGAAGACTCACACCCATTTAAACATTTCTTCTGTTTTCTCTGCTCTCTTTTTTTTTTAAACCGTAAGACACTCTTTTTTTTTTTTTTAAGTATTTTATTTATTTATTTGACACAGAGAGAGAGATCACAAGTAGGCAGAGAGGCAGGCAGAGAGAGAGGGGAAAGCAGGCTCCTTGCTGAGCAGAGAGCCTGATGTGGGGCTCGATCCCAGGACCCTGAGACCATGACCTGAGATGAAGGCAGAGGCTTAACCCACTGAGCCACCCAGGCGCCCCATTCTCTGCTCTCTTTTTTGTGAACTCCTACTAGTCAATTCTAGTCTTTCTGGATTATTTCATCAGGATACTTCTATTTTCTCATTTTTTTTGCTTCTTTTTGTTGTTGTTCTGTAGTGTTGGTGATATTTTTAATGGTATAGTCTAGACCAGCACTTTCTAGTAGAAATACAATATGGGCCATATATGTAATTACAGTTTTTCTAGTGGCCATATTAGCAAAAGTTAAAAAAAAAGGTGAAATTAATTTTAAAAATACATTTTATTTAACCCAGTCCATTTAAAGTACTATCATTTCGATATGAAATTTGTGTAAAAGTTGCTAAGGTATTTTACATTGTATTTTTCATACTGAGTCTTCAAAATTTGGTGTGTGTTTTACACTTACTATAGATTTCTGTTCAGACAGGCCACATGGCAAACGCTCAGGAGCCACAAGCGTGGCTCACGGCCACCCAGTGGGGATAACGTAGTAGTAGATTGTCTATCAAAAGATTAATCTTAATTTCCAGGAGTTTTTTGTATTTTGTAATTATTCCCTTTTTGACAGCCTATTCCAAATTCATGATTATATCTTAAGCCTCTCCTGTTTCTCTTCCTTTGCCTGAATCTTCTCCTTCCTGCAGAGTTGGTTTGTTTTACTGGTTTTATTCAAATACCTGGTCATCTTGAGTGGTCTGTTTCTTTTTAAACAGATGAGATGGACTGGCCTCAGTCCTTGGCTTGGCTTTCCTCTTGGATCATGGAAGTGAGGTCTCTGGTCGGCCCGTTCCTCCCTGACCCGGAGGGCTTCCAGGAGGTCTGTGGCAGTGGGCGGAGCATGTAGACTAGCAGGCTCTCCTTTAGGGTATGAGGGTGGGGTGCCATAGGTGCTGAGGAGCCCTGGCTCACCCGAGGCAGCATGTCCAGTTTAGGGAACAGTCTTCTGTAGCAAATGTCACCCCGTCCACTGAGCTGAGGCTGGGGAGGAGAGGGTGGTGGATGCCGCTGTTCTTCAGACAAGGCGCGAGGTTCTGAGTCAGCCTGATCATGGCCATGCCACCACCCTCTGCCGTCCTCTGTGTCCACTGGCCTCACGGGAGGTCTCCCCCAGGTTCCTCTTGTTGCACGTGCCACAGCCACTCTCTGTGTATGTGCTGGTTGTGGTTGCCTCCTCTCTGCAGTGCAGCGAGGAGGTGCTGGGCACCGTTTGTTCCCCATGCTTAACGACACAACAGGTCAGGGAGTGGGGTCGGGGCGTAAACAGCCTTATTACCCCATTCGACAGTAAACAGTAGAAATGGCAGAAGGTGACTAGTGCTCTGGGAGGAGACCCAGCGGAGCAGAAAGGAGTGTGTGTGGTGGAGGGGCAAGGGAAGGCCGGTTATAATTTAGATAGGCTGGTCAGGGTGGGTCTTACCGAGACGCAAGGAAGGAGCCAGCCAAGTAGGTGTCTGGGTGAAGTGCTTTGCATGCGGAGGGAACAGCCGGTGCAGAGGCCTTGGGGCAGGAGAGAGAGAGAGTGTGTGTGTGTGTGTGTGTGTGTGTACATGAGGACAAACGAAGAGGCCACGGTGGCCTGGGCAGAGAGAGCAAGAATAGAAGGGGGGAATGCCGGAAGAGTGTGAAGCTAACGGAGAGTCCTGTCGTGCAGGACCTGGCCAGTGATTACAGGGAAGGTAGCTTTTGTTGTGAGAGAAAGGGAGACCATGGAATTTTTCATTACGTATTTATTGAGAGAGAGAGAGAGAGAGAGAGAGAGAGCGCACAAGAACAAACAAGCAGGGAGGAGGGTCGGAAAGAGAGAGAGAAGCAGACCCTCTGCTGAGCAGGGAGCCCAATGTGGGGCTCAATCCCAGGACCCTGAGATCATGACCTGAGCCAAAGGCATATGCTTAACTGACTGAGCCACCCAGGCGCCCCTGAATTTTTTTAAGAGTTTGTTTCAGAGAGAATGCGGGGAGGGGCAGAGGGAAAGGGAGAATCTCAGGCAGACTCTCTGCAGAGCGTGGACATGGAGCTCAATCCCAGGATCCTGAAATCATGACCTGAGTTGAAATCAAGAGTTGGATGCGCAGCCGGCTCCCCTGAATGGCTTTGAGAGAAACGATTTGGGTTTACCATAGAAACCGCCAGTCTGGCTGCTCTGTTGACACCAGCCTGCGGAGAAGCACAGATGGAGGCGGTGAGTGCAGCCCAGCGGGAAAACCAGGGAGGCTGTGAACGGAAACTAGGCGACATGTAATGGTGGCTTCCGCCAAGTTACAGAGGTGGTGAGAAGGCAGATTCTGGCACTTTCTGGGGGGCGTGTGTGTGGTATGAGAGAAGGGGAAGTTGTGGCTTTTAACCTAAGTGAGTGGGAAGGATGGAGTTGTGCTTAACTGAGATGCGGAAGACTGTGAACGGAGCAGGTTTCTTTGGGAGGTACCAGAGGCGAACTTCGAGAACGTGAGAGTGAGGTATTCATTGGACATCCACGTGAAGAGGTTGAATGGGCACTTGGATATACCATTCTATGGAAACTGAGGAGAAAGGTCTAGACTTACACTCCTCTCTGCTGTTCCTGCTTTCATGACCTTGATGATAGAGTTGGTCTGCTGATGACCCCTTGGTTTTCTACTTCGTCATGAGTTTGTTTATGGACAGATACAACTTTCTGGAATTCCAGTAGAATCTTGGAGTGTGGGGAGACTTGAATATGAGTTGAAACAGTCTTGCTGTGTCGCTTCACTCTTGGCACTCCTGAGGGCCGGCCCTGCTCACATCCAGCTTCGCCGTTTGGCCTGATGCTTGAGGATCTGCCCTGTGCGTCTGTCTCCTCTCACCAGGCTGTCTCACCAGCGTTTTCTTCTTCTGACTGCGTCGTTGTCTGTGGACTCTTCTCCAGGTGTACCATTGGCTTTTCTGAACCCTTACAGCTTCATCACACACTCTCTTATTTTATATTTTACCATGTATTCATACAGCTGAGCCTCACCTCCGCAGAGAACATTCTAGGCTCCCTGAGAGTAGAGACCTGAATAAAGTCTCTGAGAAAAAGCCAAGAAGTTTCTGGTACTGAATTCATGTATCTGTAGGTGTTAGGTATGAGAGGCAGAAAATATATGTGTTTGTACGGCTTGGGGGACTGTTAAATAAGATAATACACTCCACTTTTATGCTGTTTAGACTTTTCTGTCTGTGCTGTTTGGGAGATGCTGGGAGGCCTCCTCGAGGAGATGCTCTTGGAGCCGTGCCTTGAAGAGGAAGCGGGGTAGGAACTTGAGGTCCTTGAAGGGAGGAACATTCCAGGTAGACAGAGCAGATGCGCAGAGGCACGGGGGTGCAGAGAGCCCTGTGACACGGAACTGACGGAACTGTCGGACAAGTAGGTTGTGTCCAGCTTGTAAAGTGCTTTTCTCCTGAATTTGTTGTATAATAAAAAGGAACTTTGCTTTTTAACACTTTAGTATTCTCAAATTATGAGAAAGGTATATGCGATTTCCTTTGGCCTACATCCCACAGGATCTGTTTTTGCCCCTGGTGAAACTACTTGGAAGAAGGTGCCTTGGAGTATGTGTTCACACACAGGCTTAGCACTGGCCTTCATCTCTGCAGCAGCGTGTGGCTGTGGGACCGTCATCCGCAGCTGAGGAGACACGGTGGCGGTGGGCTACACCGTGTGGTCTGCTCAGAAGTTGGGTTTTCATGAAAAGAAATGAAATTTAAAAAAAAAAATAATAATCAAGTACAAAAAAAAAAAAAGAAGTTGGGTTTCCAATACAAATTCTATTTCCAAAACTTATTTCCTGGGGTTATTTATGCAGAAATAAATTTTCTTGTGTTTGGTTTTATTTTCAGAGGCATGATACAGTACCCTTGACCAACTTTTATTTTGGGACCTTATTAACTTTGGCTCCCTAACTGGCTCTTTTCTACACCATTACTGAAAAGGGCAATGAAAATTAAGATTCATTTGCATCTTAATATTCACCTGTAAGATTTGGGTAGTTCTGTTTTTAGTACGAAGTTCATGTTATAATAAACTATGTATTTCTTTTAGGTCAGCTGTTGTGAGGGGTATTAGGAATTGATTTTTGAAGGCAGGCAAGTGGTTTGTACTTGGTAATCAAACAGTGAGTGTTGGGTAGGGAGAGAATGATAGGAGTAATGTGCTTCTCAGGCATTTGAATGTTGGGTACACCTAACAAGCTTGTAGGATTTTTTTTCAGAACCATAAATTATTAATGGATTATTTTAATTAATAACTAAGAATTCTTACTCTTTAAGTTGTTTTTTCGAGGCTTCTGAAATAGTTCCAAAAAGGAAATTAATTACTAAAGAAAAGTTTAAACAACATTTAGTTTAAACAATATTTAGAATCTGGTTTGTCTAGGAAAGTCAACTGGGCTTTGAAGAACATCGGTTATGTAACATGACAGATACGAAATGGCCATCCACTTTCCAATTTCCAAACTAGCGTTGGTGAGGGATGTTACGGATTGAATTGTGTCCCCCAAGAAAGATATGTCCTAATCCCCAGTATCTCAAAATGTGACCCTTTGTGGAGATAGATTCGTTAGTTAAGATGAGGTCATACTGGAGTGGGTGGGCCCTCTTAATCCCGTACGACCTGTCCTGAGAAGAGGAGAAAAATACAGAAGCAGGATGGCCCCGTGAAGGTGGAGACTGACATGGGGAGAAGATCCTAGGCTGGAGGCAGAGACTCCAGTGATGGATCTGGAAGCTAAGCAACAGCGAGAAATAGCAGCCATCACCAGAAGCTGGAGAGAGGAGTGGGGCAGGCTCTACCTCGAGAGGCTTCATCGTTCTCTTGGAGAGTTTGGGGTAAAGCAGGGATAGTGTAAAGAAAAAGAATCAGTGACAAAAATAGTGATTTTTAACACCAGAACAAGGAAGAATTGCTCTGAAAAGTAAATGTGACCAGCCATGAATAATGTAAGTGACTGATGAGGGTATCCGAAGTGATAGTGTGGTTTGGTTGGAAGAATGAGGAGAGAGAGGTTTGGGGGTCGGAGGGGTGGGAATGCGCTCCTCCGTGCGGGAGAACATCAGTCTGGGGGCTAAGAAGGAGCCGCTCTGAGCACACAATGATGTTTAGAAATACAAGCTCAGTACCAGATTGAAAGTAGTTGCTTCTGGAGAGAGAAATCAGGAGCAGGGAGGGTCCCTCCCCAGGGAAGGGATTCTTGTTTTGTTACAAACTTTGTCGTCCTGCTGTGTGTGTATTTTATACATTTCATTATTTTACTTCAGTGAGGGTGAGTTCAAGTTGAAGAAACAAATGTTGACTTTGGATGTTAATCAGTCCCGTACCTTTCCTGTCGTCCCATGATGGTAGTATGGTTTAGTTTTCTACTCATTTTTGTTTCATTTGTTAATATCAGCTTTTGGTGTCTACTCATATTACTAATATTTGGCTTCTTTGACAGTGATGAGAAATGTATTTAAGAAACATGACTCAGTCCTGTGTTTAGTCTCAACATAGAACTCAATTTAGTTAATGTCTATAAATAGTTAGCAGATCAGCACTGCTACCTGAAAGTTATAAAAGGGGACTGGTTGTCCCAGCACCCAGGCAGCGGGCAGCAATGAGGGTGTACAGCCCCCCAGTCGGCCTTCACAGGCAGGATGGGCCGAGAGTGGACCGCCTCCTCCTGTAAGTACGGCCCGAGCGTGATGTCTTGATGGTCTTGTTTCGTTTTGTCCGCTTCCCTTTGGTTCGCTGATAGAGAAGGGGGATATCCACATGATGTGACCAGAACATAGTCATGTAATTTTTTCTTTCTGACAAATGTCAGGAACATTGTAGTGTTACTAAATGTTATCTGTTCTCCTCTACTTCATTGTGTCAAAATTAAAATGATTCTTGACCTACCTAACACTCTTCTGCATAGGTAAGGCCGTATTAAATGTATTTTTAAACTTTAGTTATATTTTGCTTGCTTTAAAAAAAAGTCTTTGAGTCAACATAAACTAAATCTGTGTCTGAATATATTTAAGAAAAAGCTATTAACTTCATCATTGGCTAGTGCTTTGGGCATCTCTTTACATTTGGGGATGGCTCTTTCGAGGGAATAGGTATTTTGGTGGTGGGAGGAACAATTTCTGATTTTTTAAATGCTCTTGGTAGCTATAATATTGGTCATTTGCCCTATAATTGTATTTGAAAATTTGTATATTTTCTCAGAAACTTCCAAGTTGATGTAAAATGCATATCCTAGCTTAAGAGTTAGTCTGGCAGAATTTTTGCATAGTTCAGAATTCAAGCCCTTGTATTGTGAGAAAGTCTTCCAGTGGTTGTAACAGTGAGTAAAGAACAGTTGTAGATGTAGCTCTGGGAAGAAGAGTCACATGTGTTCCCCGTTTGTGAGTCGGCAGTGATGCTTCTAAGCAAAGCAGGGTTTGTAAACTTGGAAACTGTCCCCTTAAAAAGATAATGCAGATGTCCTGCTTTAGAGGTCAAAGCCTGAATGTCAGGTTTATATATTATCCATTTAAGGTGGGAATTATTCATGCTGCTAAAGATTTGTAAGCCTGAGATTTTCTTTCTGACACACCACTCTGGGAAATATATTTAGATGTGCATCCCTTCAGGGAGCAGGCTAAAAATTACCGGGGAGTTTCATCACCTCCTTTTTTCCCCTTCAAATTAAGAAAATCTCTTGCAACTCTATGAATTGCCTGCTCCACTCACTACCCATGAGCTTGGGGAATCTCTCTGGCACCATACTCCTTTCCTATATCAGTAGACGTTCTTGATCTTGAAAGACTGAAAACCCTTGAATAAATACTACGTTCTGACGTGTGGAATAATCTTCCTAAATCAGGAATCCCGGCTGTAAATGCTGCCATGCAATAATTCTTTGAGATCTGGCTTCCTGTGTGTGGCTTAAGTTTATTTTTATGATAAAAGCATGTGTGGCTTGGAAAAGTGGCCGTGTCCTTTGAGGTAAAAAGAACAAAACAACACAACAAACCAAACCAAAGAATGTCAGTAGGAAATGCAGCATGGGGCACCCGGCTGGCTCAGTTGGAAGATCTTGTGACTTTTGATCCTCAGGGGCCTGAGCTCAGGCCCCACATTGGGTGTGGAGATGACTTAAAATAAATAAAGAAGAGAAATGTAGGATACTATACGGTGTAGCTGTCTTAATAACGTAGATTCTGAATATCGATTTCACCAGGAAGGTGTGTTCTCCTGTGATTGTGCTGGGAGAGGCTTGGGTGTGGTGAGGGAGCCACAGGAGTTATCCGTAGGCAGTGTCTGAGTTGAAAGAAATGTCCCAAAAGAATTGACAGTAATTGGAAATGGGTGGGAAGGTTGGAGCATTGAACTGTTAGTTTTTGTTAATAAGTTTTATGTACCTATATTATGTTGAAAAGAATAAAATGAAAGAGATGGCATGGGAACAGAAAAGGGCCTAGGAACTTGAGTCATTTAGTCCTAGATTTCTTGGTGAGCTGCCGTACTCTGAAGCTAAACAGTTTCCCTTAGCTTCTGTACACAGGTGCGTTCTAATTAGAATAGTACGGGTGTATCTTTCCCTTCTGGACCCGGTAGATTGCTTAGAGTATCAGATGTATAGTGTGTGCTCATATTTTTTTGACACATATGGTGTGTTTTAAATATAAGTCCCAGTTGAGTTCATTTATTTAGAGGTCATTAGAAAAAGAACCGGCTCTTCTCTAATTTATTATTGAGAACATCCTTGTGAATATCCTGAATTTTTTGCCTTCACCCCTGCGGCAGTATTGTTGTTACCCCTCAGAAACTGTGGCAGCCAGTGCTCTGTCCACCAGCATCACGAAGTCAGTACCACACACTAAAGGTCTTCCTTAGAATTTTGTGGCCAGTGTCTGACGCAGCGACCGCTCACACAGAGCGTCACCGGCGGGCCTCCCCACCTCCCACCATGCAGGTATTGTTAAGTACAGGGATAGGCCCCAAGAGAGCCTTCCCGCTTTTCTGAGACAAGTGGGATTGGCTCACTTGTCAAGTGGCCTCTTTCCTTTTTATAGTTAGTTTAGGAAACATGAAGGGGAGAGATTTCTGGAGAAAAAGTAGTTTCCTGGTAGTGCTGGGAGGGACAAAGGCTGGCATCCACACTCTGTTACTTAGCTGTGCCTCTACTAGGAACCCTGTGGTCTATTAGCCAGTCCAAGAGAAGTCCACATGTGAAATTCCCCATTGTAGCTCACATTTATTGAGTGTTTTTATGCCCCAGGAACTTTTTAAAGAGCTTCATTTAATCGTACCTACAGTGCTATGAAATATATATAAGATGGGGCTATTTTTTATTTTGGGGAGAGTTAACGTTTATACCAAGACTATTGTTGAGGTCGGGATGGATACTTGGGAGACATTTGCTTGCTCTGTTACCTATACGTATGGAAGTTGAAACTAAACTGTATGTTTCAGAGCCATATACATTGGGCCTCAGGTTTTAGCATAAGTCCTAGAAGTGAAGGAGTGAAGTCCTAGAGTGAAAAGAGATTTTTAATTTAATTGCACAAATACTGAGATTAAGATACATGAATGTTTTTCTCACTGATCTTCAAATTTAATAAAGCATTAATAGAATTGAGAAGGATAGGTCTTGGTAGAAGGCGTAAATTTAACAAAGTGATTCCGAAATGTACCCAGAAGAAGCTGAGTGTCTGAGAATCATCTAGAAAAACTCAGAAAGGAGTGATAAGGATGGTTGCACCCTACTAGGTGTTTATTTCAGATGTCAGAGTATCAAGGAACTGGTGCCATACCAAACAGATCCACCAACCAGAACATGCTGGAATTTCAGAAACAGTGAATACACATGAAGTTGGCATCCCAAATCAGGACCACGAGCAACTAAATGGTGCTTTGGTGTAGCTCAGTATACACATCCCGAACCCAAGATGAATTTCATAGGAACTAAGAATTTTGTTGTAAAAACATGTAATTATATAACCTTGTGAGAAGGGGCCAAGAAAGTTCGCAAAGGCAGATCACATAAAGGAATATCAGCATTAGACTCTCAGTGGAAAAGTTACAAGCCAGATCACAACTTTTTTTTTTTTTTAAGATTTTATTTATTTATTTGACAGAGATCAAAAGTAGGCAGAGGGGGGCGGGTAGGCAGGCTCCCCGCTGAGCAGAGAGCCCAATGTGGGGCTTGATCCCAGGACCCTGAGATCATGACCTGAGCTGAAGGCAGAGGCTTTAACCTACTGAGCCACCCAGGTCCCCCCCGCCCTTTTTAAAAGATTTTATTTATTTATTTGACAGACAGAGATCACAAGTAGGTAGAGAGGCCGGTGGGGGGCGGGGGAGGCAGGCTCCCCGCTGAGCAGAGAGCCCGATGTGGGGCTCAATCCCAGGACCTTGAGATCATGACCTGAGCTGAAGGCAGAGGCTTTAACCCACTGAGCCACCCAGGTGCCCCCCCCCTTTAAAAGATTTTATTTATTTATTTGACAGAGATCACAAGTAGTCAGAGAGAGGGGCGGAGGCAGGCTCCCCGCTGAGCAGAGAGCCCTATGTGGGGGTCACAGATCACGACTTTAACAAAGTTAACACATGGTAGTTTTGTTTTTTTTTTTAAGATTTTATTTATTTATTTGACAGAGATCACAAGTAGGCAAGAGAGGCAGGCAGAGAGAGAGAGGAGGAAGCAGGCTCTCCACGGAGCAGAGAGCCTGATGTGGGGCTCGATCCCAGGACCCTGGGATCATGACCTGAGCCGAAAGCAGAGGCTTTAACCCACTGAGCCACTCAGGCGCCCCAACACATTGTAGTTTTAAATGCAACTTTAAAAATCAAAGACATCTAAAAAGCAATAATAACAGTTGAAAATACATATGACCAGCATTAGTGACAAAGGGTTATTACTACCTTTAATAGAGAAAGGAGCTATTCATGAGAGCATGGAATCTGAACTCTCCCGGGAGCAAGCCAATCTGAGTGCGAGTCCAGCCGTGGGTCACATGCTGCTCTCTGAAAGGGCAGGGTGTGGGCTGTCCGTGGGAGCAAGCCTCTTGGCCGCCGGTAAAAACGGTGCGGGTTTTCAGTGTTGGAGAGGAGAAAGGGAGTTCTCATCTCTTGGGCTGCTTGTGGGCCCAGTCACCATTCCCAAACACCATTTGGAGCCACGTATCCAAATCTTGAGACACGGTGCCATTTCAGCCCTAGCCAGCCTGCTGGTGGCGGTCCTTCCAAAGCGGTAGGGAGAAGGCACAAAAGTAAAGGAAGCCAACTGCCACGGAGCTGCGGCTGCAGCCAGCCATTGTGTTTGCTGAAGGGATGTGTTCCTTGTACAATGAACGTTCGGTACCAGGAGTTCATTTATTTGTAGTACTTCATTCGTGAACAGTGCAGACTAGAGTGAGACGCTGATGTCGTGTGTGGCTGATCCGGCCAAGTCGTTTTCCTTTCTGGGACGCTGGCCACTTGACCTGTCCCATCTCTTCACTGGTGGGTGTTGGCTGATTGAAGGCTCCACTTGGTATCTGCCCCGCTTCATCTGGACGAGTGGGTGCTGTTAGTGAGGAGTAGCCATCGTTGCATATTTCTGATTGTTAAAATTTTTACATTTCAGGCAGCTGCAAGAACAGCAGCGACAAAAGGAGCTGGAGCGCGAGCGCCTGGAGCAGGAGCAGCTGGAGCGCGAGCGGCAGGACCGGCTGGAGCGCGAGCGGCAGGACCGGCTGGAACGCGAGCGGCTGGAGCGGATCGACCGGGAGCGGGAGCAGCGGGAACAGCGGGAGCGGCAGGAGCAGCGGGAGCGGCAGGAGCTGCGGGAGCGTGAGCGTGAGCGGGAGCAGCGGGAGCAGCGGGAGCGGCAGGAGCAGCTGGAGCGCGAGCAGCTGGAGTGGGAGCGTGAACGCAGGCTGTCGGCCTCCGGTAAGAAGTGCACGCCTGGGTCTAACGCGGGAGTGCAGGGAGGGTGGACAGGGCAAAACGTGCAGCACTTGCTACTTTACCACTTTCTTAGTCCTCTCTGTATGGCACTTATTGCTTGGAGACTTAGGAAAGCTCTTTGTAGTCCGGCTTTCTAATTCTTCTGACTGACTGTAAGTTGGCTGTAAAGTGCAAGTGTGTTTTTCATGGGAAACGTTTTATATTGCATGAACTAGGAATCTCTTTCCCTTTTGAGGTTGCCTCAACTGTCCTGAATCTTACAGGATTCAAGAAATGTGCTTGATGGCACTTAGGACTTGTCGAAGAAGGAAAATACCCTCTCTAAAACTGACTAGTAGTTTACGGATGACCTAGTATTGCAAAATTTTAGTGAAAATGTCTAAATCTGATGGAATTTATTAAAAGACGTAAGGTTTAAGAGAAAAGTGAAAACTTGAGTCAGTCATTAAAATTGACATTTATTGGAATAGGATTTCAGAATGATCTTTCTACCCCATATGGCCTGTATCAAAGGTCTCAGCATGGGTCCCAGTGTGGTTGATTGGTTGTTTGCAATATTTGTTTTTAACTGCCTAGTTATTTTCTGGGGCGATAGCCGACAGAACAACACTTATCCACAAATAAGCATTGAATAGGGGGTTCCTAGCCCTTTGTAAAACTTTTTGCCAGTTTTGCTGTTTGTTCTTGAAAGACCAGCAGATGTATTCTTCTGTTTGTGGTCCTATTCCTGTAATTTTAATGTCCTTTTAGTGGGCTAAATAATGAGAATTAAGATAGTCTTGTTCTTGCAAGGTATAAGCTTAAGCAACTTACCAATATACTTATCAGCTAAATAGAAAACAGATTTCTTCCTCCTCTGGGTTTCAAAATGCACGAACGAGTTCACACGTTGTCGGGTGAGATCAGTTCTTGCACACGTGCTTAGTTCTTGGGTACTAACTGTGGTCTACATTTGTACATTTTGTCTGAATGCTGGTTTTGTGGCTTTACTAGCTCCCTTTTTCTCTCTCCTTTTTTATCCTGTCCTTGCTGCTGCTTCCCACCTTCTGTGCAGCTCCATCCTCCGACAGCTCCCTGTATAACGCGCCACTTCCTGAGTATGCCAGTTGCCAGCCTCCTTCGGCACCTCCTCCATCCTATGCTAAAGTCATCTCAGCTCCGGTGTCGGAGGCCACTCCCGACTATGCTGTAGTGACCGCTTTGCCACCTACTTCCACACCCCCTACACCACCACTTCGACACTCAGCGACACGTTTTGCAGCATCTGTAGGTTCAGCCTTCCACCCTGTTCTTCCCCATTACGCTACAGTTCCTCGTCCTCTGAACAAAAACTCTCGGCCTTCTTCTCCTGTGAACACACCCTCCTCTCAGCCTTCAGCTGCGAAGCCCTGTGCCTGGTCTACTTCCACTGTTTCGCCCCTCCCTCCATCTCCTCCAGTAATGATTAGCAGCCCCCCAGGCAAAGCGACTGGGCCCAGGCCTGTCCTCCCTGTTTGTGTTTCTTCTCCTGTGCCCCCAATGCCTCCATCACCAACAGCACCCAATGGGCCGCTTGACTCTGTCCCATGTCCAGTGTCTCCGCCGCCTACCTCAGGGCCAGCAGCGCCGCCGCCGCCACCTCCGCTGCCTTCCCTCGCACCACGCTCACACTGTGGATCTCAAGCCTCTCCTCCTCCAAGCACCCCTCTTGCCTCAACTCCCTCATCCAAGCCTAGTGTTCTCCCTTCTCCCTCTGCAGCTGCCCCTGCCTCTGCGGAGACTCCTCTAAACTCTGTGCTGGGGGACTCCTCTGCTTCTGAGCCAGGCTTGCAGGCAGCCTCTCAGCCGGCCGAGACTCCAGCCCAACAGGGTAAGGCTTCCGTTATTGCCGCTGACAATGCGTCCTGGAAACGTGGTGCCAGCAGATGTCACTGCCTCAAAGCGTGGGGAGGTGGGGTGGTTGGAGAGGCGAGCAGCCCTGTGTCACTGTGCTCGACTTTCGGGAATTTAAACAAGTAGAAGAGGAGTGAGGCTCTTTCTGCTGGATTAACTGCAGCCGGAGGATCCACATGAGTGTCCGTACTGACTGGGATTTGGGGTCTTCTGCAGCATTGTAGCTGGAGGGGTGTTCCCGTGTTTGAGGGCCTCCACAGCACATCCCTTGTAAACCCCACTAGGAAAACGTTACTTGACACATTTAGCTACGTGGTAAAAACATGACCTAACCTGTCATCCTCTACTTTGTGGGAAATTGAGAGATTCTGTTTGGTGCCCAACTGAAGTCAGGACGCGTGTGATCCTGGAGTCTCCTCCTGAACAGTTCCGATTCTTGGGCCCTATTTCATGTTGGCCTCTCCTGTATTGGGCTTCCCACATTAGACTAGGTACACCTGGAATCCTAAGGAGCAGCCCGACACTGCACAAGGGGTGGGGGGAGTATGGCAGGCATGATGTGTGCCCCAGCGGATTCCATGCTGCAGAATTATAGGAAGTCGTGGCCTGAAGGGACAGTTGGAAGAGAAAAAGCATCTTCTACAGTTATCCCTCCCACCCCCTCCGCTTGCCCCAACTTGCCATCATGGTAACAGGGGAGGGAGGACGTCGTCTTTTAAGTTTAGATTATTTGTAAGGAGAGAGGGACCTGGTTCTGTAAGTGAATAAGAAGATGCTTGGCAACTCTTTTTTTCTTTTTCTTTTTTTTAAAGATTTTATTTATTTATTTGACGGACAGAGATCACAAGTAGGCAGAGAGGCAGGCAGAGAGAGAGAGAGAGAGAGAGGAGGAAGCAGGCTCCCTGCCCGATGCGGGGCTCAGTCCCAGGACTCTGGGATCATGACCCGAGCTGAAGGCAGAGGCTTTAACCCACTGCCACCCAGGAGCCCCACCTTTTTTTCAGTGGTAGGATTTAGCAAGAATTACAGGAAGGAACATGACAACTAATTTGTACATAGAAAGAAACAGGGTTATAGCCTAGATTTTAAAGATCCTTTAAAAAATCTTTATTCTTAAGTAATAAGACTTGTTATTGCTGTATGTATATATATGTATTCCTTGTGGATGCATCCGTTGTGCTTAAACACTGAGTTGGAATTCTAGTGCATGCGGACTTGTGTCCCATGACAGTAATGCCAGACAGGGAGGCACCGTGAGCCTGACAAGTTCACGTGACCCACCTGCCGAGCCCTTACAGCCCACAGCCCGAGGGAGAGAGGCAGTCTTTTGCTCTGTGTTCCTCTAAGAGCTGCTGCTGTTTATAGTTAAAAAAAAAATTACTACCCCATGTGCGAATAGCATCTTATTTGTCCTAAAATACCCCTTTAGATTTGGTCTTCTGATACTGAGTAAGTTCTCATTCACTTCTGTGATTTTTACAAGATTTGCAGACATTTCTCTCTTATCCTGTCTTCTAGACTAGGAGGAGCTTCAAATTCTGTATCATTTAATTATTTCTGGCCGTTACTTTCAGGTTGTATTTCTGGTAGATCCCTTCACTTCAGTGACTCTGTACATACTGCACGCCTTTAAGATGCTGAACTGGGGACCTACCCTCCCCCCATCCTGTTCTCAGTCCAGCCACTGCGGCCATCTGTCAGAGCAGAAATGCAGGTCTTCACAGGTGTAGGCTCCAGGGTCTCCACCATGACAGGGTCACACAGACTCTTGGGGGTCTGTTATTTCCGTCCGTCCTAACCGCAGTCCTCCACACGGGCTCCCTTCTTCAGGGCCCTGCCTCCATCATAGATTTTAGAAGCACCTCCCACAGCCCTGGGAACCCCAGAGGTGGAGCCGGGTGACTGTCGCACAGTTCTGTTAATAAAGCTCTAACGTTAAAGTAAGACCTCACATACTTGGCTTTGCATTTTAGTACCTTTTAAACACTGATCTAGACTTTAAACTTTTTTTTTAAAGATTTTTATTTATCTGACAGGCAGAGATCACAAGTAGGCAGAGAGGCAGGCAGAGAGAGAAAGAGGTGGAAGCAGACTCCCCACCGAGCAGAGAGCCTGATGTGAGGCTCGATCCCAGGACCCTGGGATCATGACCCGAGCCGAAAGCAGAGGCCTTAACCCACTGAACCACCCAGGCGCCCCTAGACTTTAAACGTTATTTTAAATAGAATTCACAAATAGGCAGGAAATGTTTGAGGCATCCCACATCCCTGTCCACGAGGTCACCCCGCGCGGCTCTGTTGTTGACAGTCTTATTTAACGTCTCTTTCACTCAGGCCTTGTCTTGGGACCACCAGCACCTCCGCCCCCCCCACCGCTCCCCCCGGGGCCGGTGCCGGCTCCAGCAGCACTGCACCCCCACCCGGGGCCTCCGCCCCCACCTCCACTCCCTGCTGCAGGGCCTCCGCCCCCGCCCCCTCCGCCCCCTCTTCCTAATCAAGCACCCCCCCCTCCCCCTCCACCACCCGCTCCCCCCCTCCCTGCATCTGGATTTTTTGCCGGATCTGCGTCTGAAGACAATCGCCCTTTGACTGGACTTGCGGCTGCCATCGCCGGAGCGAAACTGAGGAAAGTGTCCCGGGTAAATGCATCTTCCCGTGTCTGTGCTTTCTGCTTGTGCTTGTGCCTCTTCCTCCTCGGTGACTGGGGTAGCCCGTTTACTGCCTTCTCCTTTCGTGAACCCAGTGTTACTTCACTGATTAAAAAATTCGAGGTAATTTACACTTACAGAAAAGTCAGGAGAATACAGCTTCTGTAAACCCGCTGTAAAACCACTTCACATTTTGTCGTATTTGCTTAATTATTCTCTGTGCGTGGGTTTCCTTCTGTGGGACACACACACTCACCCTTTTTTGTCTGAACTGAGAGTGAGTCAGACACATTGCACCCCCATTTCCCTAAACGCTGGAGTGTGTGGTCTGTAGGAACAGGGACATTGACCTCCATGCCCACTGGAGAGTGCTTAGGAATGGGGGGGTTAATTGATGGACTCTTCTAATCTGCAAGTATATTCAAATGTCATGTATTGTCCAACAGTGTCCTTTAGGGCACTTTTCTTTTCTAGCCCGAGATCACTTGGTACATTTAACTGTGATGTCCCGAGTTTGCCATAAAATCAGGGACAATTCCTCACAGTTTCATACATGAGGTTGACTTGGGCGAGGTCTACAGAGCTGACTCTGGAGCCCGCCCTTCAGTTTGGTTTCCCTAGTAGTTTCTTCAAGATCGCATTTGGATTATGCATGTTTTGGCAGATTACGCATTTTTTTTGCCACAACAGTGATGTGTCCTTCTCAGTGTAGGGAACAGGAAGACGTGATAATGTTTTATCCCATTATTGTTGGTGTATACTGGGATGAAACTTCCACTGATTAATAGAATGTTAGTATCAGTCATGCCGTTGGTTCTTAGAAAGATTTAAAAAATGATATCTGGATGTTTGTATTGAAATTAAGGTCCTAATCACAGGAGTTTACTATCTGTCTGTATTCTCATTAAGATGGAGGATGGCTCTTTCCCAAGCGGAGGAACTACTGTTGGTGTGAACGTGGCCTCCCTGAAGTCGGACACGGGCCGTGGGAATGGACCCCTTCCTTTAGGAGGCAGTGGGTTGATGGAAGAAATGAGCGCCCTGCTGGCCAGGAGGTGAGTGAGCAACCGTGTGAAGGCGTTCAGGACCGAAAGGACTGTGTTCTTTGAGGCCAAGTGCAGTGTAACTTGATGTGGCTCTTCCTTTTCCGAGTAGTTCTTACACTAAGATGAATTTTTTAAAAATTGGATATCCCTTCTCTCTAGGAGAAGAATTGCTGAAAAGGGATCAGCAATAGAAACAGAACAAAAAGAGGACAAAAACGTAAGTAATAAGGAGAGTTGACCACAACTGAAAATGGGAAAGCCAGGCGTAGCTCTTTAGGAGAGCGAAGTCCAAGATTAGCTGGACATTCAGTTTCTTATGTCAGCTCTGCACATGTTACGGACTGCTGTCTCGAGCCCGGTGTGTCACGTTTTCAGAGCATTCCTGTGAGATGGGCCAGGGTGGGGCCGCGGGGTGGGGGGGAACACGGCGCTCAGCTGGGAGCGAGTGCCACACCTTCGTTCGGCATTCGGAGTCTCTTCAGGTCTCTGTTTCTTCCGAGTTGAAAAGGAAAGAATTAGACTGATCCCCTAGGAGCCCCGTGGTTATTAGCTGTGCCCCCGCCCCGAGTCCGCTCCGCGTGCCGCTGTTGGACGCGCTGCACCATTGCTTCCCTGCGCCTTTGAGCTCCGGTGCCCTGACGCCTGGCTCAGTAGTGGTGCCCGGTGCCAGACGGGGGCTGTGGAGCACAGAGGAGGAGGCAGGTCTGGGCTGCGGTAGAAGGCAGAGGGGGCTGATGAAGGGCAAGGCAGGCAACATAGCAGGTGTGTTAGGTGTGGACGAGTGTGAGCTCTGAGTCTCTGCTCCAGGTTTCTGGTAGGCTCTGTGTGATTAATAAGTGTTCCTGTCTGTTTAGGAAGAGTCAGAGCCCGTAACTTCTAAGGCCTCGTCGACAAGTACACCCGGTAAGTTCAGGAGCTCTATTTTAACCTTTATGAACCTCGAAATACTAATACTCCTCAACTGAAAATGCCCTATTTACCCATGTTGGAGCCAAGTGCCTGCCTGGTGATGAAATGTTTTTCGTTCACCCCTCAAAGCAGCGACTTGCTTGTCCTCTGCCTTCGTGATATGGAGAGATCCGTCAAAACCCAAAGATCAGAATCTGATGATTCTGTCTTTGAAAATAATAATTTTTTCACGTTCCATGTGTACTGCTGTTGATGATTTAAGGTGATTCACTAGAGCATGGAGACATTTATGATTAGATGAAAGGGAAGGACTTTTGATCCCGGAATTTTAAAGGTGGAGATGAGGTGAGCACGCAGTTAGCACTGATGTCCATTTCAGAACGTTCTCAGATGGAGAGTGCTGTCCTTTGACCATGCCTTTGGGTAATACTGATAATCGGGGAACGAAGACTTCTCATTTTTAAGGAAAAAAGAGGCCTCATTATGGCTTTGGGGAAGTGGTGTTGAATTCCGTGAGGTTTCTGATGTCAGGGACTCTAGGTTGTGAAGCTGTTCCGTAGAATACGAACAAACTGCCTGCCCCTGGAGGCACCTGACCGGTGTGGGGTCCGTGACGAGGATGGGAGGGGCCGTTCCCTGTGTTCGGCCAAAGCGAAGAGCAGATCTACCTGTTCAGCTTTTTCTAATTTAAAATAAAGTGATGTGAATAAATTTGGTAACTTCAATGAATTAACATCTATAACGGCTATGATTTTATAGGGAAATGTCCACGTTAATTCCTACCCATTTTCAATTGGAGACTGTCGGTGACCTTTGGAATTCCACTGTTTAGAAATTCTAAAAAAGTCTATTTTTGTGATTGCGACCCATTTGCCAAAAAAGAAAAAAGAAAAAAAGAATCTCACATTCTCCTTATTGAATGGTGATTATTCAATATTTTAAAGGCTGTACTGTGGTTAATATTGTGACTTTTTCCTAAATAGGACTCAGCTCAGTTTGTTAATGTTACTTCCATTAAAAATTTTCTGGTTTATGAACTACTTATGGTAATAGCTTTATCTTTCTTCCAGAAGCCAAAATTAACATAGATGTTTCTACTAAGAACACAAAAACTGTAGAATTCCACTGTAAGTTAGAGTCACAGAACCATGTACAATTTGAGAACTGTGAATCCGCCCCGCCCTGCCAGAGGGATGACCTTATTTTTATACAGATTTGCTCATAATTTCACTCTTGCGCTCCCTAAAGCTTACCCGGGCCCCAAGCTGAGACCCCCGTCTCTGATATGGAGCCCTGCTCTGCTAGAGAGGCGGTGCGCTTCCTGGTTGTAGGCCTCCACTGTCGGAGATTCACGGCCTGTGGCTCTCCCGGGGGGCTTGTCACACTTGCTTATTAATATCTTCTCATCTTAAGGTCTGAAGTTGTACTAATTAGGATCCTTAACAGATTTTAATTAAAGTTCAGAATTGTAACTAAAAACTTTTCATCTGTACAAAAACATGTTTAAGGTTACTTAGTATTTCGTTATTTTTTTTGCAATAAATTACTCTGGGGGCACGTAGGGCACTTCATAACTTATGTTCCTTATTTCTAAAGAACCAACAAGAAAACCTTGGGAAAGAACAAATACAATGAATGGCAGCAAGTCACCTGTTATCTCCAGGTATGTCTACTTTCTGACTTTTATGCTACATGTGTATCTAAAAGAAATTAACCTCTCTGGACTCTAGTGCTGGATTTGAAATTATACAGAGAAGCTGATAAAACCTGGAATCCTATTCCTGCTGAGCACCATGGTGTTTTTCCTAACGATTGTCTGGATGCTTACCGTTTAGACAGGTTGTCTGAAATTTTAAGATAGCTTTTATTTCTCCCAATTTTTTTATTTTGAAAAATTCAAAACTACAGAAAAATTGAGAGAATAGTAGAGCACATGCCCATGTGCCCCCTACCCAGGTTCCCCAGTTATTAGTTTTGCCCCATTGGTGTGAGGCAGAGACACAAAGAGACGTGCCTTTTTGTTCCTCTGGAGAGTGAGAAAGCAGTTTGCAAAAATCCTTCATCATTTTTCCTAAGAATCAGGATATCCTCCTGTGTAACCACAGTGCCATTATCGCTCTCAAGAAATCTAACATTGAACAATGATATTATGTGATATATTCACATTTCCCCAGTAGTCTCAAAATGTGACATCCTTCATTTTGGTAATGTAATCTTTCAAAGAAACTTCTATGTTTTAAATTGAAATGCAGCAGGAGAGAAATGCCTGCAATGTTTAAGAGAGAGCAAAACAAAACCTGAAGTTTTGAATTTGTGAAGTAGAAAGATTGATTTCTCTCTCAGTTGAAACTTCTAGTTAAAATCAACTTAGGAAAGAGAGTACCCAGAAACAAGACTAGTGAATTTCTGTTTCTCCCAGGAGCCGTGAGGCATGGTCTTAGCAAATTTCAGCATTTCTTAGCTATGCATATTTTATTGTCATACTAAATTTATATCTCAGGTCTTGAACATAGATTAAACTTTTTCTGGATTTATGAAATAGTTTGAAGGACTTACGTTTTTTTTCCCCAGAAAAAAAGTATGTGTTTAGAGACTAAAAAGGTTTTGGCCTTTTCTTTCTGAGTTGTTTGCTTTAGTTTTACCTCTTAAAAAGCAAACTTGGCTCCAATAATAGAAAACTAATAAAAAACAAGGATAGACCTCACATTGTCACAAATCTGTTCAGTGTTAGCCTAAATCTAAATTTGGACTTGTTTTATGTGGTTCTTTGTGCTGGTAGGAAGGATTTGGTGATAGCACAGTTTCTTAAGTTCCTCAAAGCCTTTTCAACCATGTAGAAGCTTTTAGTTTCTCAGTGACTATAAGATGAATGTATTTTATTTTAGGAGAAAATGCAAGAATTGCTTTTGGTGGACATGGTTTCAACAGAGTAGAAAAATCGCACATTTATGTTTATCAGATACCTGATTGATGTGGCCTCCCAGTGCGTCTCTGGTAGTTTTTATAGATTTTCTCCACTAGCACATTTTGAAGCCTGATTTATCGAGTACATATCAGAGCACAGAACTATGATGTCCCATGTATCTTTTGATGACAGAAATGGGACAGCGAAGAATCTTCCTGTTTATGTCTACTCTTCATCCCTACCTTACTGATAGGGGTTCCGTGGTGAGCCTGAGCAAACCCTAAGTCCATGGAGGGACATGAAGTGGGTTCTCCAAGTGGAATAAAAGTTCCTTGATGTGTTTGGGTTCATTTAAAAAATAGCCTTTAAAAGATTATTCGGACTTCTAAAGGAAGTTTAATAAGTGTTCTAAAAGTCACCTTTTCGTTTTTTAGGACTTTTCTGTAGATTAACCAAGTATTGGTTCTTATTATCTAGCAGTGTATCATAATGGTGTTCTGCTCTGGTAGGTTGGTTTTCTTCTCCTTTCCTGAAATGGAAATTTGGAAACGCCAGGTCGTTTTCTGACCACTCATATACCTTTTGATAGATTTGAGCCAGCCAGTGATACATGTCTTAAAATTTCACCCCAAGTGGTTTTAAGCCATAAGATTTCGCAAGTCTGTTGG
This sequence comes from Mellivora capensis, assembly GCA_004024625.1. Classification (NCBI taxonomy): domain Eukaryota; kingdom Metazoa; phylum Chordata; class Mammalia; order Carnivora; family Mustelidae; genus Mellivora; species Mellivora capensis. The sequence continues at coordinate 43,286 of PISX010005690.1, read as the reverse complement.
AAGGACTAAACTGTATGGCTTTTCTTCCCAACTTTTCTCCCCCATTCCTGCTGAGAACCATTGTATTAATATGGCCACTTGATGTGCACCTCATCCTTTCGTGGTGGGGAAAGAACCCCTTTCTCTTACAAACATCCATGTCGAGGTTGTGTTAGGGTGGGATGGATTGACTCCGGCCATGCACATGAGGTGCTGCACTGTGCCGTATTTATTCAGTGAAGATGCCAGGTAGTGAGGTAAAAGCAAAATGTTGTTAAAATTACCTTAAACTGTGACTAGAATGTCCCATTGAAAAATTTGTGGGTTATCATACTGTTTTCAGTAAGACCTCACAGATCTTATATTCAAGGTAGAAAGAGAGTTCACACGCTTTCTTTCTGAGAAGAGTTAATTTTGTGAACTTAAGGCTACAGTGATTTCTACTGTGTGTCGGTACTTGTTGGTACCTTGTGGAGGAGCTTTTACTATGTGTGTACTCTCTAAAGGTGGTCATCGCAAATGCACCACGGTTTACTCTTCGTCCTCTACAGCTGTCAAACGAGTATGTTACATAACTAGAATTAGTGTCTGAGTACCTCCTTTCATGTTGGGAAAAAAAGAACTATCGTTTTAAGGTTAATGGACTCCTTTCATTGTTCGGCTGTGACTACAAATCTATAAAACAGGAAACATAGTGCGCATTATTTTTTAAAAGTTTTATTGTGTTTCCCTTTAAATGGTTTTTTCCCCTTCATAGACGGGATTCTCCAAGGAAAAATCAGATTGTTTTTGACAACAGGTCCTATGATTCATTACACAGGTATCATCCTGGCGTGACTTTGTGGTTTGAGACTTCGGAATAACATGTTCAGGATAGGGCTGAGCTTTTTCTACCTGGATTGGTAATCACCACGAGGGAGATGACTTGAGGAAGAGCAAATCTTTCATATTTAGCTTTATTTAGCGTACTTTTTAAAAAACACGAAGAGATTTTGATTAGGAAAGTTAATAGGGTTTATTCTCCTGCCTTGATTCCCTATTTGGATCAGGATACATAGGAACAGCGCATACCCCCGCAAGGCTGGAGTGGAGTACGAGGCCGCCTGTGTCTTCTCCAGGCCCTCTCTAGCTGTTGCATTTTCTCCTAAAGGCTTTTCTCCTTAGAGGCTTGAGACAACCCTTAAAGGATAGAGTAGGAGACTTGTACTGGAAGTTCATGGAACGTGGGACTACATCACAGCCGGACTTGTGAGAAATGTATTCCTGGAGGAACATCCCCGGCCTGTCCGCAACTTGGGGGCACGTTACATGCCTTTCCCAATCTGACGTCTCCCATCCTGGGCAGCTCGTTTTCTAGGATGAGTCCCGTTACATCTTTTTTTTTTTTTTTTTTTTATTAAAATTAAGAACCACGTATTTTTTAACTAAAGAAATTGACAGTTTTTTAAAACTCCTCAAGTATGCAAGCTTATATTTAGAATTGATTTGGCAGAATAGAGACTTTAAATATTGTGGTAGTTATTGATAGGCAGCTGTTTAGAGGTAACACAGTAACCTCTGGGAAGGCCTCATACTTTGTTATCAGTCGTGATGAAAACCCATAGATTATAAATAACCGAGGTACGCCCATGTTATCCTGTGCACCTATTTTTTAAAAATACATGTGAAAGTCTACTAGGAACATGACTTAAACAGTATATGGAGGGGTACCTATGGCAGTGAGTCAGGAGTTCTGCAGACTGTATTTGGCCAGATTATTTTCATGCCATTGATGGTAAAAGTATTTGGTAAGTTTGCCAGCCAGTTGAATCTGCATAAAATGTTTATATTACAAGCATGAAATCATTTTCCTGCTTTTCTCAAGGTAGTTTTAATCATTGTCACCAGAAGACTTACTTAGAAAATTTGCTACTACATAGGAAAATAGCATTTAATGAGATCTTCTGTTAATCTTCTCAGTTTTTTTGCTGCTTTCCCACTAGGGCCCCTTGATAGGATAACATTGATAAACCTTTTTTAAAAGAGTGGTGATTACTTCTTTCCTTCAGTATGAAAAGTTCCCCCCTTTAGTTAATCATCATGGTGATGGTGGTGGATTGCATGTTAGCATGAATTAAAATTGCTTAATTGCATGTTTCCTCGATCGTTTATTATGGAACAGTAATGTGTTGTGTTTTTAATAAGTACAGATATATTCATAACACACTGCCCGCTTAACTTTAGCATACTGTAGATACTCATGTGAACGTTGGGGATACTCATTATATAACTTAGGAGAAAAGCATTCACTGATTTTACCACTTAAATGTGAAAAGTGAGAGAGAAGCCTAGTAATTAAGAGTGTGAGTCTGGCGAGCAGGGCCAGGCAGCGTGGGTGACTGAAATGCAGTATGTGGACCATCAGGGGTGTTCCCCAGACTGGCCTGTGGCCACAGCGCCTGCCTTGCCTGCCGGAGCCCTCAGTGCCTCCTCTGTGACCAGGGGGGTGCAGCAGTCCCCTCCGCAAAGCGGAAAGGGAATATGTCCTGGAAGTAAGTGTTCTTTACTGAGTGAAGTTTTCTGAAAGTTGATTTCCCTGATGCATACAAGCAGAGCAGCCAAGGTCTCATAAAATAAAATTGGTCGACTTGCTTTATATAACAACGTGTTAAGCTGTTATGTTTGATATGAAAGCAAATTAACTTAGTGTTTCATCTTCCCCAGCAATGCCTGTGGGTTTGGAGCATAATATGCCTTTAAGAGTTATGAAATCATAACCATGAGAAGTTACTGTGCATACCAATTTTGGTTTAGATTTGTGATGTTGGTCCTCTGCGAACTTGAAGATCCATGACTCAGCTGATAGTTTTCATCTGCACTGAGTTGTGGTTCTCAAATTGTGGCCACTTACGATATTAAACCAGAACGTAGAGGAGTGCTCACTTAAGACTCTAGATTTTCCACTGGGATTTTCTCTACTTGCTGGAGTGGGAAGTAGAATGGGAGCCATGACTGGCTTATTTGATATTGAAGCTTTTGCTTAAGGCATACCTAATTTCTAAGACTTATTTCTTCATATTGAATTTTTTTTTAAACATTTTATTGATTTATTTAACAGAGAGATCACAAGTAGGCAGAGAGGCAGGCGGGGGCGGGGGAGAGCAGGCTCCCCACTGAGCAGAGAGCCCGATGCGGGGCTCGATCCCAGGACCCTGAGATTATGACCTGAGCGGAAGGCAGAGGTTTAACCCACTGAGCCACCCAGGTGCCCCTCTTCATGTTGAATTTTTAAGAGAGGCTAAATTTCTGAGCATGTAGTAATAATTGGCAAACTGCATCTGTGTGGCATTTC
>PISX010005690.1:0-39876 GCA_004024625.1 Mellivora capensis | reverse complement strand
GAGCCACCCAGTCACTGCCCTATTTTTTTTTTTAAGACAAAAATAAGTTTGTGTAAGTAGTTAGTTGGAAACTCATTCAGATAGCATCTCCATAAAAACTTGTCTGGAAACAGCCACATAGCCAACTGGATATGACTCTTTTAATTATTTCCCCAGCATTCTTATTTATTTGGATGCTTGAAACGGCATGAAACACATGGAACAGATCATATGCTTATTACTAAAATGGTTTTTTCTGTAAACCATCAGATTTGTAAACTGATTGGTGGTTGGTTTGCACACTTTCAGAAGAACGAGATTGTGTTCCCTGGGCCTCGATGTTGCAGCTGGTCCGGTGTGTCCAGTCCTGGTCAGTGTGCAGCAGATGGCCCCATTTCCCACCTCTTGCGCAGAGAACGTGTTCCTCTGCCGTTTGCGGAAGGAGCACCGTCATCCTGTCACCATTGTCTGATTTCTTTACAAAGAACTGGAAACACTGAGCAAAGTGAAAAATGCTTCCTGTTTTCTGTTCTAATCAGTCCTGCAATTTTGACAGTTAACTTTTTAATACCTGTGTTTTAAGAAAAGTAGTGAAATCTGATGTTGGGTTGATAAATTTGCAATTTTTTGTGAACTCCTTAAATATCCCAAGTATTTTTTACCTGTCCTGGAAATTCCATTTGTACAGACCAAAATCTGCACCTTCATCACAGCCCAGTGCCAACGGCGTCCAGACGGAGGGGCTAGACTACGACAGGCTGAAGCAGGTAGGCGCCCGACGGCAGCTTTCGCTCCCTTTCCCGCCGCGTGCACTGCTTTCTCTAAAAATGTCTGGTGTGCTGGCATTTGACGGATGGTGAATATACTGAGAAATAGAGTTTAGAGCTTTCTGTACAAAAGAAACAGCAACATGAGTACCAAATTGTTTTTTTCAAATCTTCGTTTTTTTGGTTCAGTGTGTTCACACAAAGTTCCAGCAGTGGTGAGGGGGAGCAGGTGTCTTAATGGCGTAACGTCAGCTTTCAGTGTCAGCGCGTGGTATGTATTTGTAAAGGAAAATGGGGTTGCACTTTCCATTTACCATTGGCAAAAATGGACCCAGTGAATCTGGTTTTGGCAAGAATGTCGGGGAAATGGGCATTCTCGGATACTTTTATTTTCTAGGAAGCAGTTGGGAAAACAGATCACAAGCCTTAAAAATAAATATTTTACCTTTGAACCAAACAATTTAACCTCCAAGAATTTGTGCTAAGAAAATATTGTAGAAGTATATAAATAACTCTACAGTGTCGGGCAGGGGCCAGTGGTCATTAAGGAATCAAAAATGAGCGTGTTATGTACTGAATGGTGAGCACTTGCCCAGGCTAGGTGAGAGAGACAGGTAACCAAACAGTATGAACAAGTCTCTCAACTTTCTGAAAAAGAAAAGGATCTTGTCCATATTTTGGATACCTCTGCATTATACACATAGGTACTCAAACAAGAAAGGGGAAGGAGTGATAGGTGAGAAGAGCTGTGGGGCTTTAAAATATTTAATTCCCAGGAGAGGTAAAACAATTAAAAAAAATTGCTAGTGTTAAGAAAAATTTAAAGGAGGGCCAGTGTACACACCTTGGACAATGGTCAGTTTCACGGACCTGAGCCCAGAGTTGCTGCTGCCAGCAGGGTCTCATCTCCTTGGTCTTCCTGCCCCGCATCCCTGGGGGCCTCTGAGAGCAGTGACCACACCAGTCCTTGTCATAGCCTCACTACTGACCTGCCGGTAGATGTGCGGGCCAGGTGCCGGCAGGGCTCTTAGCATGGTGCTGTCTTCTGGTCCTCGTGGGAGGCCTGTGGGACAGTGTGTAGACTCAGACTTGGCATCTGAGGAGTTACCTGGCTCGGTCCCATAGCTGAGTCAGGATCAGAGTCCAGATCGTTCCTCAAAGCCAATTTCAGATAAATAGGATTTTTATATTGCAAAGCTATTAGAAAAGTTAACTTGAGTTATATAGTTTGAAAAGGAAGCTTGAGGCCATTGATAATCAAGCCCTAATTTTCCTGTATATTAAACATGGCTTTCTTTTCTTAAAAACACTTTAAAGTAGATGCTTGCACACACTTGAACACGTGGTAAATTCTTGGGTATCTGAAGTAGTAGTAGAGAGGAAAGGTTTCCTATTGGGGCTGATTTTACTATAAATTGAGTAAGGATAGCTGATAGTCTATACTAATAATTTCTGTGCTTGTTTCCTCATTGGTAAAGTGGAGGAGTTATTATACTAATTGGTAATTTCAACCTTATTTTAAACATGAAAAGCTTTTTAAGAAAATGAACCTTAAATTAGAGCGATTTAATTTTACCTGAGGTGTGCAGTATTAGAAAATGTCCCATAATGGAAACTAATCCATCCAAAGGGTAGGTGTTACTCTTCAAACGGCGTCACCCTGTCGGAGCCCTTTCAGCTGGCATGTGACACTGTTCTTGGCAATTTGGGGAGGGGGGAGGGGCAGAGGGAGAGGAAGTACTAAGCAGGCTTCATGCCCAGCCCGGAGCCCGGCGCAGGGCTTGATCTCACAACGCTGAGACCATGACCCGAGCTGAAATCAGAGTCAGACACTCCACTAACTAAGCCACCAGGAGCCCCTGTTCTCGGTGATTTTTTAAAGTCTGGGCGGGGGTGAGGTGGTGGTCTGTTATTTCAAAGTGAACTTATAAATAAAGATTTTGTGAAATATTTGAAGGTGGAGTGGTTTTCATGGAGGAAGAAGCATCTAGAACAACAGTATTAAATCAAAATACAAACAGGGCTCACACAAGTTCTTTAAAATTTCTGATAGCCATATTAACTAAGTAAGGAGAAATAGGTGAAATTCATTTTAATGTATTTTATTTAATGTAACTAAAATAGTACTTCAGTATATAATCAATATTTTAACATTACTAAAGAATTATTACACGTTATTTTCTTAATGCTAAGTTTTTGAAATCTGGTGTGTGTTTTACCCTGGCAACGCATCCCATTTCACACTGGCCACGTTTCCAGTGCTCAGAGGCTGCATGTGGCTGCGTCCTCCCTGTCGGACCACATAGATCCAGGTGGGGCCTATCCACCCTCGCCTCTGCCAATTAGGGCAGCCGTGAGGCAGCTCCAGGGGAGTCTCAGATTCCTTGAAGCAAGGTTTGGCAGCCATAGTGTGATTCCTAACGAATCCCATACTTCAGACCGGATCACACATGGGCCAGGATCTGCTTATCTGGTTTACATCTCCTGTTTCCTGAAATTGCCCTACGCACCATCTTTCAGGCTGCTCCCAGAAGACAAGGTTAAAAGCAGAGTCGTTATCTTTTCTAGAAATGACCTGAAGCCTACTTTTCTCTGGATGGCAGAATTATTTTTAGTTTTAGAAAGCACTGTAATGTTTCCCGTTTCGCTAGGCTGGAATAAGTGAAGACTGGGGAGACTGTTAAAACATGAGTTGCCTGGCTGTGCTTAGACAGCCTTGTCTGGGAGGGAGTCCGGCAACAGAAACCATACAGCAGACTTCATACATTCTTAAAATTCTATATGAGCAAGAATATTTGTAGCAGTAATTTTTTCTCCCTGTATTTCTGATGTTTTTCTCTAATATTTTAGGATATTTTAGATGAAATGAGAAAAGAATTAACAAAGCTAAAAGAAGAGCTCATTGATGGTGAGTATATAAACAGATTTGCTGACTCTGTAATGTTGGAGAATACCCATTTTTAAGGAAATGCACATAGAAAATAACCAGTTTACTACTTGAGGGCATAAAACAATTTTGCATAGTATCCTGCCCTTCACATGGCTTAGGATGTCAGAAAGGAGCCCTCTCCTTCTTACAGTGGAAGTTTATTTGTAAAAATTGGGATAAACGAGGTCCCTACGTGTCAGGGGTTGATTGACGTCAGACGGAAGTCCAGGCAGAGGGGCCCGTCTCTGGCCTCACATCCCAACCTGCTGCCTTCTCTGTGGACTCTGAGCCCACAGCATCTGTGTTGTCATTGTGGACACGAAAGGGAGAGTGCGAATGAGTGTGTGCATGTGCGTGTGTGTGTGTGTGTCTGTGTACACAAGCTAGTACCGTCTCTGTTAAGAAAAGCAAAGTCTGGGGGCGCCTGGGTGGCTCAGTGGGTTAAGCCTCTGCCTTTGGCTCAGGTCATGATCTCAGGGTCCTGGGATCGAGCCCTGCATCGGGCTCTCTGCTCAGCAGGGAGCCTGCTTCCCCCTCTCTCTCTCTCTGCCTGCCTCTCTGCCTACTTGTGATCTCTGTCTGTCAAATAAATAAATAAAATCTTTAAAAAAAAACAACAACAGAAAAAACAACCAGAGTCTGTACAGCAGCAGCAGGGTCTGTCTGGCTCTCTGTTACTGGGAGTTTGAAGGTAGCCACTGAGGTTTCTTAGAAGGAATCTTTCACTGATTTTACCTCACCATTGTATTTACTTGAAATGACGTTTCCTTTTCGTGCCCAGCGATCAGGCAAGAACTGAGCAAGTCCAATTCTGCGTAGAGAGACGAACTGAGGAGGAATAGGACTCTAGTCTGGAGAAAGAGCCCTGCGAACCACAGCTGTTAACAACAAACCCCTACATTTGTGAGCTGCGAGAAGAAAGTGGAGACAAACAGTCGGAAGAGGAAAACCAACATCCTCACGAGCCTTCAGACGCGTTATTCTGGCGATAAGCTATTTCCCTCCCAGTTTGCTGCTTTTTTCTGACCTTTTCAACAGGATGAAAGAGTCGGATATGAATTCCTGTTTCATAGTTATGCAGAAAATACTAAACCTATCAGGCAAGATCGCCGTGCATTGAAATATTTTCATGTCAAGACAAAATCGCACGTTTTTCACAATCCATTGCTAAAATAAAGAGGAGAAAGGCTTAAAGAAATTTGTTTTCAGAGAGTGCTGACGAAGAAATGAGCAAGTTACGCTATTGTATTGTAAATGTTTCTCTCAGGTTTGTCTTCCTATCACATTTGATATTCCGTGAGGGATGGAGATCAGCCCTGTGTAGGTTAAGATCCTAAAATGTGGAACAAATGGAATTGTATGTGTTTCCAAGGGTGATATTTATAAGAAAGTGTCCTAAAAATGGTTTGTCTGGCTTGAGGAATTTTAGAATGATAGAAAGTCTCTCGAGTTAGCCTTCATGCAATTTTGTAGATTAAAACATAAAATTCGTCCAGAATTTAAAGATTTAGATGCCTTCCTAAAATTGTTAAAATGCTTTACCAAATCTATGACACCTACGTAACACACCAGTGGTCAAATGTAAAACAATATATTGTAGACTTACTGTAGGTTTTCAACCTTTTTTAGATTTATGCATGTGGACATTTTTATAATGTAATTACAACCACCACAAAATTAGCTTTTTTAATTGCAGACAGTAATGCATGTCCCACTAATACGTAGCAGCCTTTTCAAGGCCTGGTCCCAGGGAAAACCTTTTGTAGAGTTTGGGGAGGGTGGGAGGAAGGGAAGGAATAATTTTTCTTTTAAAGTTAATTTCTGCACTTTTTTTTTCTCAATTACCTGCATGAGTAATAATGAGGACTATTTTGTGACTTTAATTGGTAAATATGTCAGCAGAACCAAGTACTCAATCTTTTACATCATGTCTTCAGCTGTTCGTATTAACTTGAGTAATTTCAATGGTCTGAAACATGATTCTAAGCTTCCCAGGGATTACGTCGTACTGCGGAACTCGAAAATCCGATCCCTGAATTTGGCAGTTGCTTTACTACCTAGGTGCCCTGCAGTTAGACAGGTATGTGTTCCTGACCGAGAAGCTGCTTTTGAATTTTGTTACGTGGAAACACACAAAGTAGTTGATGTCCGCAGGAACTGAGGTCACGGACACCATGCGGCAGAGGGGACCAGCGAGGGGCTCTGCGTGGTTGTCTTCTTGTGACCAAGCGAGACTCAGGTGGTGAAAAGAAGGACCTAGAGCCCCACTCACCCCCATGCGGGTGTGTGCGGGCGTAACCCATGCCCTTCTCCTGGAAACTCGCGAAGATTAAAATAGGGGAGAAATCCTTTATGTTGCAATGATAGATTTTTTTTTTCTTAATTTAGGAAATCACAAATTCTCCAGGCTTTCCATCTTGATTTATGCTTCAGTTATGTGCCATATTTGCTTTGAAATCTTTGATTATCTGAAGTTTTTACTAAAATTTTGAAGAAATAATCCATTTTCATCTGCTTTCTAGATTTTGTAACCTCAGTTGGTCAGACAGAGCTTGTCGGTAGCATAGTTTACCATTCAAAAGAGTTTGAGTGAGGAAATTGTTTTCCTTGTTAAATAGTTCCTGTTTCTGTAGAGTTCAGTTTTAGATTAACCTGTGATGGATGAGCTATCCTAATTCAACTGTGCAGTTCTCTGTCAGCTGCTCCTGGTCAGGCAGCAGTAGGAAAGGCATTCAAGCTGCAGCCAGCCTCTAAAGTACTGTCTTCCAGGAGAAAGCAGAGGCACTTTGATCTTTATTTTTGTCCTTTTGGTTATACAAACACTTGGATGGTGTAGACACTCCTGTCCCCTATAAATCAGGTGAGCAACCGCTTGATTTTTGTTGGTGAAGTTAGTCTCTAGTAGGTTAGAGCACTGGGTACACGTGGTCCAAAGTCAGAGAAGAGACTAGAGCTGCACGCTGGACCTTAGGGGCTGCCGCCTGCGCGCGCTGTCTCGTGCCTTGGTCCGGTCCTCCCAGGATGTCCGTGTGACGGGACAGAGCCAGTGCTGGGTCACATTGCGGTCCATCGTGTGCGCTCGCCTGGGTCACTCGGCGTGCTCTTCCCAGTCACTGTACACGTTTGCTGTCCAGCGGGACAGGTTTTGTCACCGTTAGAGATTTCAGTAATCAAGACGGGAAGCAGAAGCCTGAGGGACTTTCCTTAGCGAGGTGACGTTCCCTGGAGCCCGGCGTGCCCTCGGTGACTGTGCTGTGCTCACTGGGTGCCCGAAGCTGCGTGCAGTTCGGGGGGCCCTTTCTGACGACAGGAAGGCGCCCCTTTCCTCAACACTGTGATGTGACCCGTGACAGATCTGTCCTACATGCGCTGTACATGGCCGGCAGCCCATTGCAAACCAACTGAATGTACACATTTTACCGCGGTGCTGACGTCTCCCCCCAGTGGCCGTCGCGGCTTCCCGGTCTGCCCGCAGTTTGCCCGCCGGGCGCGTCCGTCCGAACCGAAGATGAAACGCTGATGGATGCTGGGCTCCCGCGCTTTAGGTGCGCTTCCTTTCCCAGTTGTTCGGGTCTCTGCTGTTTTTACCGTACTGTTCCATTTCAATTTCCTACACGCTAACTTTGTTTGTGTGATTGAAATAAACTTGCAGTATATACGCGTTGCTTGTTTGTGACACTTAGGTAAAATAATCTGTCGGCTCTGAAACAAGTCCTGTTGAGTGTGCAAAGCCCGTGACTTCACTGCCGAAGGCCTACACAGCTCGTCACCGTTCCTCCCAGATTTCCTAAGTCGAAAATGCTGAGTAACACAGAGGGAAGACGTGTCCCAGTGACTTAGGATGTGAAGGATTGAAGGCCACATGTGTTGGTTATTTCTGTTAAGTCTGAACAAATCATAGCTGCGAAGACTTTGAATTATTATAGGTGTCTGTGGCCCGGAAACTCCAGAAACTGAAGTCTCTGCACCAGGGCACCAGCCTGTAGACACGAAAGAACACAACTCTGTTTTAATGACAGCTGTTGGGAAAGCTTACATATTTCATTCGTGGACTAAGTTTGTGTTTACGCCGTAAGTGGAAAGTCTGTATACAGATGACAACTTCCACATTTGTCGTGTATAAATTTGACTCCCCTTCGCTTCCGAGAATGATCTCTTTAGCAGTGGGTAACAGAACTTTTTAAATATGTGAGGAAGGAATCACTAACAGTGAATAATATTCCATGGGTCGGTTTGTTTTCATAAGGGGTAGTTCTTCCGAGAAGGTGTGGAATGAGCAGGAAAGCACGCCACTGGTCCTTTGGACTCTGGGAGAAATGATGCTTGGAGGAGGAAGAGTCTACAGTACGGGGTACTGAGTCCCCCAGTAGGCAAGAGGGTTTTGGTGCTGGTCTGCAGAGGCCAGAAAGAGGTTTTTTGCTAACCTCCGTGGTGCACGTGCCTCAGGCAGCTTCTTAACATTGGTTCTTAAACCTTCAAACCTTCCGTGCCTGTGGTCACACGCTTGGAAATTGCAAGTCCCTTTTTAAAACATTAAAGGTATTTTAAATTAGCTTCATTAAATTTTAGATGAGAAATATCAACTTGGGGTTTTCCTTGGTCCCCCCTCCCCGCCCAGGGTGAGCTCAGGGGCACACGAGGTCTGTCCTGCATGCCCTGGAGTCAGGTGCCAGGTGGCTCCGAGCTTCCCTGACCCTGCGTGCCCTCGAGTCTGGCGGCGTCTGTGCTCAGTGGTGGGGATTGGCTGACGGGACCCATGAAGGACTGACGCCGTTCCCGGAGCTTCCCTGAGATATGTGCCAGGAGGGATAGGTGTCCAGGAGAGAGCTGTGTTAAAGCCTGACATTGTTTCAGCCACCGAGTGGTGTGGGCGGTATTCACAGCCCTGGCTCCTTCCCCGCATCAAGCTGCTGACCATGAACTTAGGGCTTCGTGCTGCTTGAGAGGGAGTGGCGTTCCCAGACTCTGGAGGAAACCACCCCTTGGGACTTCGTGCTTCTCTGAGAGGGAGTGGTATTCCCAGACTCTGGAGGAAGCCACCCCTTGGTCCTTTCCAGGGCCGATGCCTGGAGCTCCCTGGCTGTGTGGGGTCCTGGGGCCGCGGGGTCGGGCCTCTCAGGTCTGCCTCCACCTTCCTCTGCAACCACTGGCTGGTGGGTTGATTTCTTTTTTGATTCAAGAGAAGGGAAGAAAGCCCTGACTTTTGCTCTCTGATCTTGAGTGCAGTTGTAAGTATTTTAAATCTTAGATCCTAATCACTGAGAAACATGCATCCTAGGTGGGAACATTACATAAGGAGGCATCTTCGAGGTGACCATAAAGGTCAGGGCTGTCACAGAAGGTGCTGGTGGTGCCCGAGGGGGCGATGGATGTCTGCTTGGCAGTGTCCATGCGTTCTCCTCTCCGAAGCACTTGCCACTCTTCACAGAGACCCGCTGTCATGGTGCTGTGGGATCGCGTGAGACGTCCAACCTCATGTCCATGACAGGACATCCTTGTTTGGACTCTTTCTGGTCCAGGAGCCGCTTCAGTGAACAGGCTTGGAGCCACGTGGGAGGAAGCTGCCTTTCTGTGTTTCTCAGGGAGGAACATTCTGCGGCTACCCGTCCCGTGCCCTCTGTCTTTCCATAGGCGCACATGGGTCGTCTCTCCTCCCCAAATGCTCCTCAGTTTAATCTTAGCGACTTCTGGGCTGTTGGAATGAGTGTTGTTGTCCTGAGTCCTTGCTTGGCCTCGACAAGAGGACAGTGTAACGGGCACAGTCAGAGGTCGCCCTGGAAGGTCTGTGTTACAGGACAGGATCCCTGTTGGGCGGACGTTCTTGGACTGCGGTTCTCGGGCGTGTGCGTGTATTTTGGAATTCTGTGTTTGTTAGCAATAAGATATGCTCTTCCTTTTAGGAGTGTTTCTTTTTTGGGAAAATGAAGTGTTTCTAACGAAAATGAATGAGCTAGAAGGAAAATTCTGTCTCGAGACATCTGTAGTTCATGCAAAATATCCCCAACTCAATTACAGTATTTACATATTTTCGTAGAGATTCCTTTTTTGGCTTGCTTGGTAAGACTGAATGAGGAAGCCTCCCACAGTCTGTAATTATGGAAATGCACGGAAAGCCTCTCCTTGGAGCTGGGGGGCAGAGCGTGGGTGTGTCAGGACCAGGCAGGTGGCTGCTGGGCCCTGTGGCACTGGCGGGAAGCTTTCTGTCACCTCACCTCTGGGAGGCGTTTTCAGATCCTCCTTTACTTGACCTGAACAAAAACCAGCACCACCATGCCTCCTGCCAACCTGTTGGGCCCAAGAGCAGGCATCTGAGGGACCGGAGAGCTGGTGTGGAGCTCTGTGTTTTGTTTCTGGGGACGTGGGAGGCCGTGAGTTGGCTTTCTGGTGAGAAGGACAACCTCCACTGTCTCTGGCATTTCCACGAGGAGATTTGGAACGTGAGATACATTTTTCTTCCCGGACCTACCAAGTTGATAGGCCAAACACATTCAGTAGAATAGCACAATAGATAAAATTTAAAGGTGATTTTTTTCTTATGGTCCAGACGGGTTAGTCTCTTATGTTCTCTTGCTTTGCTAAAGATTTTAAGGCTAGAAATGTGTGTACATGTCCTCAGAAGATCACGCAGAACTGTTTGCCAAAGATGTAAACACAGGCAGCCCACAAAACGTGGGCTTTATAATCTGGGAGTGAGCCTCTTAGAGCAGTGGGGACAGAAATCATGCTTTTGAAGTTATGGTTTGGGGCACCTATGGGGGCTCAGTCAGTTGGGTGTCTGCCTTCAGCTCAAGTCATGATCCTAGGATCCTGGGATCGAGTCCTCCCTCGGGCTCCCTGCTGGAAGCCGGGAGCTTGCTTCTCCCTCTGCCCCTCCTCTTGCTTGTGCATGCAAGACCTCCCTCTCTCTCTCTCTCTCTCTTAAAATCTTTAAAAGAAAAGAAAAAGTTTAGGGTTGATTTAAACATGCACCACGCTGTGTTTTATCTCATAGAAGTTCTGAATGATGGGCCAGGCTCAGTTTCAGGAGTGGAGGAAACTGGTCACAACTAGTCTAAAGCAACAAGTTGCAGATTACTGCTTGGCTCAAATCATCTGTGAACCCAGATGACAGAGAGACTTACTGTCGGGGAGCATTACCTTCCAAGCTTGGTGTCCCACTTCCAGAGGGAGAAGTGGACGGGAGGGTGAGCTGTGAAGCCGCGCTGGCCTTCGGGGCAGATAGGATTAGGCACCCCCGGGTCTTGTGCCCAAGTTTCCAATAGGAGAGGAAGGCAAGGCCCTGCGGGAGGCCCCAGCCATTGGGACCAGTGCCTGTGCATGGCGTGGTGCCTTCCAGGTGGCCGTGGGAATGGTCGTGGAGTGTGTTCTGTGTGCACGGGACACGCGTATAACGTCTACAGCCAAGGCTCAGTTTCCAGAAGAACACCCGGCGAGTCCCGGGACCCTATGTGATGGAGCTTTGCAGCCTCACACTGTGTCCAGCGCCATATCACTGGGATCCCACCCCGCCCCCTTCCCTTTCCTCTGTAGCTTTGCTATTTCAACTGCTCCACCTTCAGCTGCTTGCTTTCCGTAATTCTTTTGAAAAAAGACAGGATAGGGACGCCTGGGTGGCTCAGTTGGTTGGACGACTGCCTTCGGCTCAGGTCATGCTCCTGGAGACCCGGGATCGAGTCCCGCATCAGGCTCCCAGCTCCACGGGGAGTCTGCTTCTCCCTCTGACCTTCTCCTCGCTCATGCTCTCTCACTGCCTCTCTCTCAAATAAATAAATAAAATCTTTAAAAAAAAAAAAAAGAAAAAAGACAAGATAATTCAGAGGAGACATGCGTTCATTGTACCGGCTGCTCTTCGTTTTCCAAAGATGGCGTGAGAGACTTGCGTTCTGCTTTACAGGTGGTGATTCCATCGTGAGAATACACTCAGTTCTTTTTTTTTTTTTTAAGATTTTATTTATTTGACAGAGAGAGAGAGGGAACACGAGCAGGGGGCGTGGGAGAGGGAGAGAAGCACGCTCCCCGCTGAGCAGAGAGCACAATGTGGGGCTCGATCCCAGGACCCTGGGATCATGACCTGAGCCGAAGGCAGATGCCTAACAACTGAGCAGCCCCCCAGGCACCACAGAATACACTCCGTTCTGGGGCACCATAACCTCAGTAGTTACATGACTAACTCTTGGTTTAGGCTCAAGTCATGATCTCAGGGTCCTGGGACCGAGCCCCATGTCGGGCTCCGGTGCTTAGCACAGAGTCTGCTTCTCTCTCTCTGCCCTTGCTTGCATTCTCTCCCTCTCTTTTCTCTCAAATAAAAACTTAAAAAAAAAAAAAAAAACAACAAACCACCCCACTCTGGAAGCTTCAAGAGCTTTCTGTGGGTACCTTCTGCATGTCACCCCACCGCTGGGGAGGGTGTCAGGCTATCTGCGTACATGCCCTGTGCCACCCTTCCCTCTGTCCCCCAGAGTGCCCCAGGGATCTCGGCACTGTCTTGGCTGGGATGTCCAGTGCCACAGCCCAGACTCCCTGGGAGCCCGTTGGGTCAGTGAGCGGCTATGCACACACCCTCGTCTTTCTCTGGGCCTCTCGGATGCCCTGTGCTCTGGACCACCGACTGCGTTTAGTGTGCGATCCAAGGTTGGGGCCATTGCAGCGTCCCTCGGTGCCGTGAGCTTGAAAAACCCAAGGCAGGTCCACGACCCCATGTCATTAACAAGGATTCCACATCGGACGTCCTTCGAGCCAAGGGTATCCGGATGTGGTTAGTATGGGGCTTGCTGGCACATTGGCGCGAAGGACGTGACGGTTTGGTGGTTTCAGTTCCTGAGCAGCCGTCGTCGTCCTGAAGTCAGGCGAGCCAGGGAAGGCGCAGCCCCCTTCGGTGCCCCGACCCATTAGAGCAACTTCCTCTTCCTTTCCTGGTGGCCTCATCTCTAACTAGGCTGAGGTTCTTGACCTTTCCTCTCCGGGTCAAATGCCTGAGAATCCCCCAAGGTGGGTAGGAAGGGGGGGGGGTGAGGCACACAGCAATCCCGAGCTGCCCTCGGCCTCCTGTTTTCTTTGATGCGTCTGGTTCCAGGCTAAATCCCGTCATTAGACACAGGTCCCCTCGGGGGGACCAGTTTGCCAGGCCTGTTGGTCCTAAGGAATGCACTGCCCTGGAACTTCTTGTGAGGTGTGATATCCCGGGGTGTGGGCTAGGAGTTGTGACCGCAGGATGCCCTGGGGTGGCCGAGTTGACATGTGAGACGATGGGACTAGTGTTTAGTGCTTCTGTTCTCAGCTGGAAGGTTCAGTGTTTGGGGTGGGCTGAGGGATAAAAGCCGCAGGTGGAGGCGTGCTCAGAGGGGGCCTCCAAGCGGAGGGAGAGAATTGGGGAGCGCACACACTGCCCCCCAGATCCCAGCACGGGCCACACCAGACTGGTTTCTGCAGAGGTTCAGAGGTCCCCATGAGGTAGCGAATCCGATGTTTACAGGGTATCTCGAGTTTCTAGGACCGTGCAGTTTGCAGAAGTTGTACGAGTATGTGGCACAAGCCATAGTGGTGTCTGGCTTGGCTGGCATGCACTGTGTGGGAAAGGTCTATAACCAGTGGTTCTCAGTGTTGAAAGGGACAGCAGGGTCCTCACTTCTGGGCAGTGGCGGTGGGGACCCCAGGTGGGCTGCTGGGCCATCAGTAGGGGCACGTCTCCCTTCTCACGGGGGCATAGGGAACGCAACCCACAGGTGGCACGCTCCTGAGTCCCATCTGGTGGTCTGGCGGGTGACACCCAGCAGGACCCCGGGCGCCATCAGAGCACCTGGACTACTCCCAGCCAGAGTGAGCAAAACCACAGGAGTCTCGTCGTTGCCTCCCATTCACCTTGCTGGGGAGCCACCTGCTACAGTCCCGGCATCAGGAGCAGAGCCAACAGTGGACGCTGGGGGAGGCTGGCTTGGTCACCTGGAGAGCCCTCCCCTGCCTTGCCCTGGTGGCAAGGCAGCCTGTGATACTGGGTCTGAGTTCTGGTCTCATTCCGTGGGCTTGTTCTGGCCTGGGAACAGTAAACCCCCGACTAGGAGGGTCTACTGTCAGAGCCGCGCGCAGCTCCATGTCCTGGAGAGGAGGATCTGTCCGTGGCCACGGCTGCTCCCTGGGGACCACAGGTGGTGGTGCTCCCATGGCTGCTCTCCGGCTGCATTGGGGCAGGTGCCAGAGGGGCTCCCGCCGGATGCCTCCAGGGCCGTCTGCCAGCCCCAGAGGAGGACACGGTGGCTGTTGCAGTCTGCACACCTGCTGCTCGTACTGGGACAGTGGCCTGGGCTCCAAGAGGGCACAGCGCACTGAGGGCCACCAGGTGTCAGACCTGTGCGCAGAGGCCAAGAAGCCTTGTCTGCACGCTGCAATAGACAGCCACTCAGTCTCCACATTCAGGGGTGCGACACTCACCACCTCCAAAAGCCCTCTGCCAGATGGTCTCAGGTGAGGACCCCGAGGGCAGGCGGGCAGACATGGTACCAATGTGCTGGAAGTTTCCAGCGGGGCACCAGGCCTCTCCAAATATCCCCATCAGTGCTGTCCTACCCCATGGCCACACATGGGGCGGGAGGTAGGAAATCTGGGCTAGCCTTAGGCTCTGGGAGCAGGGGTTAGAGGCCCCAAATGCCAAGTCACCAGGACAAGTGGGGCGGCCGCCCCTCCTCTCCCAGCAGCCTCTCGCAGTCTCTGTGCACTGGACAGTTGGTCCTGGGGTGGCCACACTACCCGGGGCTGCTGGGCACATCTCTAGAGCCCAGCACCCACGTGCACATGCCACCTGCAGAATCTCACGACTCCAGGAGAGTGGCTGTGCTGGCGCACCGCCCTTTGTGGCCCAGGCCCACCTCCCCGGAGACTGCATGAACCCCTCACCATTCCTCTGGCTTCCGTCCTGCCCCAGCTGGGCCAGGCACCCCCTCACATAGCCGGCCTGCCCTTCCCCCCTCTCGGCTGCGTACAGGCCCCAGCTGCGACCTCACTACGTGCAGTTCAGAGCACGTCTGCCCCACCCACTGCTGTACCCGAAACCAAGTCTGCATTCCTTACACGCCTGCCCAGGGTCTAGTCCCCTTCTCTACGATGGGAGGCGGGAGCATGGCAGAGACCATCCGTTGCCATTTGATAAGCACCATAAGCAGCAAAGTAGAAGCAAGTAGATGGGACATCAAATTAAAAAGCTTTTGCACAGCAAAGGAAACGACAAAATGAAAAGGCAATCTACAGAATGGGTGAAAATATTTGCAAACCATATATCTGACAAGGGGCTAATAATCCAAAATAAAAAGAACTCACACAACTCCATAGCAAAAAAAAAATCTGATTTTAAATGAGCAGAGGGGACGTCTGGGTGGCTCAGTCGGTTAAACATCTGCCTTCAGGTCATGGTCCCAGGGTCCTGGGACCGAGTCCCGCATCAGGCTCCCTGCTCTGCAGGGAGTCTGTCTCCCCCTCTGCTCCTCACTTGTGCTCTCTCTTGCTATCTCTGTCTCTCAAGTAAGTAAATAAAATATTTTAAAAAATAAAAAGCAGAGGATCAGAATAGACATTTTTCCAGAGAATACATACAGAGAGCCAACAGACACATGAGAAGATGGTGAACATCACCGATCATGAGGGAAACGCAAATCACAACCACAGCGATATCCCACAACACCTCTGTCGGAATGGCTAAAATCAGCAACACAGAGGTAACGTGTTGGTGAAGAGAAAGAGGAGCCCTCATGCACAGTTGGTGGAAATGCAAGCTGGTGCAGCCAGTGTGGAAATCAGTGTGAAGTTTGCTCAAAGAATTAAAAGTAATGGCAATTATCCAGTAATGGCACTTCTGGATATTTCTCCGAGGAAAATGAAAACACTACTTCGAAAAGCTACCGCATTCACTGCAGGATTATTTGCAACAGCAAAGACGTGGAAGTAACCAGTGTCTATGTATGGATGAGCATAGAAAGAAATGTGATTTCATATATGATCACAGGGTACTGTTCAGCCATAAGAAAGAATGGAACTCGTCATTTGCAAGAACATGGCTGGGCATGAGAGCCATCATGCTGAGTGAAGTCAGAGGAAGACAAATAGCATATGACCTCACTTTGTATGTGGAACCTAAAAAACAAAATTCCAAGTTCAGAGATAAAGAGAAGAGATGGGTGGTTGCCAGACACGGGGTGTGGGTGAAATGGATAAAGAGGGTCAAAAAGAACCCCAGAATTGCCTTTCCCATCACTTCTTTTCTGCTGCCATGACCCATTTTGTTCAGGTCTCAGTTAAGTTCCCTTTGTGTCAGAAGCAGAGGTCCAGCCTTGGTCTTGTTCTCGACAATGAAGAGGATACCTGTTGGAAACTCTTGGATTGGAGAAAGGCAAATGAGAAACGTTCTATCCTGCCCTGCCCCTCACTTCTCTTCCTTGAATGTGACGCGAGTATATGATCTCCGAGCAACTGCAGCCATCTTGTAGTCATGAGGGTAAGGTCAAGAGAATCTCAGAGACCACGGATCTGATGCTACTGAGTCACTGAATTAATCAGCAACCACCTTCCTCCATACTTAAAAGGAAAAACAAGCCACTGCTAGTCAGAGTTTCTATTATAGGAGCAAGGTGCTGGGGGAGTGCAGAGGAAGGCATGAAGGACAAGGGAGACTCTGTGGCCGAGGCAGCATCTGATACCAGCCTTGGAGGGTAGATGTGTGAAGGGCATACCAGGCTGGGAGTACTGAGGCACAAGAACACAGAAGCTACAGAAGGCTTCCAGGTTTGGGTAATTCATGTGGAGAGTGGAGTGCAGATATGAATTTCATCTCGTTGGGGTAGATACAAAAGAGCGTGATTACTGGATGGTCTGGGAAGAGTATGTTTCATAAGAAGCTGCCAAAATATCTTCCAAAGTGGCTGCACCGTTTTGGATCCTCACCAGCAAGTGGGGATCCTGCTGGTTCCCCTGCTCCCCAGCATTGGCTGTTGCCTGTGGATTCCCGCCATCCTAATAGGTGTGTTGGGAAGTGGCCATTTTGATACAGGGATATTCAAAATGCTCTAAAACACAAATTGGCAAATAGTCTCTTTCTCCAAGATGAAAATAATTGTTTCTTATTCTGATTAGAAAGTAACAAGATAGGGGTACCTGGGTGGCTCAGTGGGTTAAAGCCTCTGCCTTCGGCTCAGGTCATGATCCCAGGGTCCTGGGTCAAGCCCCACATCGGGCTCTCTGTTCAGCAGGGAGCCTGCTTCCCCCTCTCTGTCCTCTGCCTGCCTCTCTACATACTTGTGATCTCTGTCAAATAAATAAATAAAATCTTATTAAAAAAAGGTAACAAGATAGCACTGAAGGATAAGACAACACAAAATTATATGCATATATGTTTTATGTATATACTTTAAATATATATGCTTTATATATATTTAAATTACAGTTCTACACCCCAGGGGTGACCATTGGTAAGGTACTTGCTACATACTCTGCCAGGTCATATTCTGTTGCTGCTTTAGTACCTTTAAAAAAACCTAATACTCTAGTGACTCATTTCTACAAAAACAGATCCATGTCCTCTTGTTTAATTGTTGTGAAACATTTTGTTATTAGGATCCTGGATAGTTACTTCATCAACTTACTGTTGATGGCCTTTGGATGATCTTGTATCCCACTATTAGAGCAGTGCAGCCCTGTGGAATCAGGATTATAGAAACACATGTTAAACTTACTGAATCAAACCAGAGAAATGTTACTTATGTCAATGAAAGACCAAGGGAAGTCTCAGGCTTGGGGCGTAAGTGGCTCAAAGACTTTATTCTATGCTTTGGATTCTCAGGCTGGCCATCTCCCTCATGGTGACAAGGTGGCTGCCAGAAGCCTTCTCAGAAGAAAAAGCAAGCTCCTTTAAAAAGGAAAAAAATCAGTTCCTGCAAAATCTGAATAAAATCTCATTTTTGCTAATTGACCTGGCTTGGCCATGTGTCAACCCTGAGCCAGTCATTATGGCCAGCAGGCTGCTCTGACTGACCAGGCAGTGGAGCCCCTTACTAGGGGGACAGTGGCTGCTAGGTGGAAGAAACCACAATGTCCTCATGAACATCTTTATGTGCACAAGACACTTCCACTGCGTACAGTTGTTTGCAAGGATGACTCCAAAGAGGATATGCTGACTTAACACATTTGCACATGTACCATCTTCCTCCATATGCCCAAAGGACTTTTCTCCACCAGTACGGTGTTGCTCTTTTGATTAGGATCCTGCATTAGGTTTCTCCAGAGAAATAGAACCAACTGGATATAGGCATATACACATATAAGGAATATCATATGTAGATATATCATGTGATTACATGCTCATGTGATTACAGAGGCTGACAAGTCCCAGGATCTGCAGTCAGTGAGCTGGAGACCCAGGAGGGCTGATGGTATAGTTCTAATCTAAAGGCTACCAGGCTCAGGACCCAAGAAGGGCTGGTTTCAGTTCAGGTCTAAAGACAGGAAAAAGCTAATGTTCCAGCTCAGAAACAGTCAAGCAGGAAGATTTCCCCTGTTCCTCTGGGGTTTCAGCTTTTTTGTTCTGTTCAAGCCTTCAACTGATTGGATGAGGCCCACCCACTTTGGGAAGGCAATCTGCTTTACTCAGTCTGCTGATTTAAATGTTAATCTCATGGAGAAATGCCCTCACAGAGGCAACCAGAATACTTTTTGACCAAATGCCTGAGCACCCAATGGTTGAGGCAACTTGACATGTAAAATTCACCGTCAGAGATATGTCTTCCTGATGATTTTCCCTGGGTTGCCAAAGTCCTGGCGGACACTTTGGAAATGGGACTTTTTCCCTAAGCCAGATCAAAATGCCAACCTTCGGCTTCATCCCCCACTAAAAGGAAGGGGCATTGTGTAAGCATTTGTGCCCTTCCCCACCCTGACTAGAAAGAGGTTTTGCCCCCATTCCATTGCCAAGAGGAAGAGGTGAATTTCAAGTATCAGCTTCTGTGTCCCGTGTGTCATTCCCCAGACCCTTTTACTTTCCTGCCTATGCCTGCCTGTCCTCCATAGAGGGGACCCCGTCCTGGGAACTCTCAGGTTCGTGGGTGCCCTGTGCAGGGTAGTGGGAACAAGGGGGGACAGTGAGGACCACCTTGAGACTCCTGAGGCCAGGTGAGCAGAGGAGACTGTTGGGGAGAGAGCCAGCCTTGGCTCTGTCACTGCCCCTACCCCTGCTCACTGGCCACAGGACCTGAGGTTTGGATGCCCTTCTGGGGGTGGGTCACCCGATCCACTCTGTCTTCCAGGAGGGCAGGTGAGGCTTGGGGGAAGGGCTGCAGGTTCAGGGAGGGACCATCCCTGTCCCGCATGCTCAGCGGCGGCGCTTGGGCGCCCCCTGGCAGCCACCAGCCGTTTGACAGTTAAGGAAATTGAGGCTGAGGTGTGCACAGTTGAAGTGACAGAAATGGGACATGCAGCCCGGCTCTTTGCACAGTCGGCACCGAGTCCAAGAGAGCTGATGGGACCTCGAAGTGTGTCCAAGGTGTGTGTGGAGCCGTCCTGGGCCCAGCTGACCTGACACTTCCCGGGAATGATGTTGGGTCCTGGGTACCCCACTTGGGGAAGTCACCAGCAAATGGCATGTCTGGACCGAGAGGCCAGGATGAGGGAGGACTTGGGGGCAGGAGGGCCACGAGGAGGAGGGTTGGGGTGCCCAGCTTCTGAGGCCGTGGTGTCCCTGTGGTTGGGGACAGACTGTGGGAGTGAATCCCACCTGAGCATATGACTAGAGAGCTGCAGGCCTGTGGGAGAGGATGAGGCGAGCACGGAGACATGTCCCTCACCCCTGGGTGATGAGGGACAGCATCCTGACCTCCAGCAGGGGAGGGGGAATGAAGTGCAGGGCCGGCAGGGACAGGTGCCTGGGAGAACTAGGTTTGGTTTCCTTGCTGTTCCCCTGGGTCTCTTTAGGTGTTTTGATTTTAGTGGATGACCCTCCCCTTGTGCACTGTTGGACCCAGGCTCTCCAACCTTGCCTCCTCCAGTCACTGGCTGGAGGGGCCAACAAGATAACCTTGACCGTGGCTCCAGAGCTGGAGCCAGTTCTCCCCTCAGGTTAGCCAGCAGCGGACCACCCTGGTCTCCAGTTGGTCCCAGTGGCCTGGTCGGACCTCACAGCCCGGGGCTCCCCTGAGAGGCCACCCAGCATGGGGTCTGCCCCGGGGAGGGAGCTGCAGGCTTCACAGCCCTCCTGGGTGCCCCCCCCAGTCCCAGTGCAGAGGGGCACTCTCCCAGCTGTCCAAGCCCCAGACCCCCAGTAAAGACTGGGCTGATGACTCATTTTGCAGGCCCATTCCTCTCGTCTCACATCCAGCAGAGATGGCTTGAGTAGGAGCCTCTGTGTGACCGGCTAGGGCAGCTTGGAGAGGAAGAGGTGGGTGGGAAGTGCCACTGCCTTTGTCAGGGTGACAGAGTTGGACCCGAGCCTCTCACCTCCAGGCTGTCCTTGCCCGCAGCCCAGGCCCACTGTGCTGGCTCCCTGCTGGCCGCAGTTCGCTCTGCCCGCTGGGGTCTGTCCCCTCTTCCCTGCTATGCCCATGGGAAGGGCTGGCTGCAGGCTTGGGGGTGCTGGGGGCCCCCACTTGTGGAGCAGGTAGCAGGAGTCACCCCAGGTCACCCAGCAGCAGCCAGCTGACCACTGTTTGGGAATCAGGAGCTCCTGACATCCAGTCTGGGGTTGAAAACGCCAGCTGCAAGTGCCCACCTCTGAGCAGGCTGAGAAACTTCTACATGAGAGGCACTGCGAGGGGTGCCATGAACACACGAAGAGAGCACGCCCAGCGCTGGGGGCACGGACCACCATCTCCATGCTGCCTTCTCTACGCCTGACTTCTTTCCTTTGGCTACACAACCTGACAGTCTCACTCCGGGCTCCCAGGGAGCTTTTGGCAGCCGGGCCCCAAATGCCCCAGCGAGGCTGGTGTAACAGCAGGTTCACTCCCACCTGGAGGCCAGCCCGGGGCAGGGTCCCCCCCTTGGGGAGGGCACCAGCAGCTGTCCCAAGCCAAGATGAGCCTGTGCCTCAGACAAGAGTGAAGGGATCCGAGAAGCCCAGGTGTCCCGAGGTTCCCCAGTGACATGTCCTTGTGGAGCACCCCCCAAGTAAACGGAGGGATGGGGGTCCCCAGAGAGAGAGGGCAGAGGCCGCAGGGGCCCTGGGTTCATCAGCCGGGTCTGCATGGTGACGTACCCCTGATGGGGTGTCCGAACCCACTCTCAGTTGGGAGGCTGGAAGGCCGAGATCAAGGCTGTAAGGGCAGGCTGGCTCCTACCGATGGCCGTCTTCGTCTGTGCCTGCTTGGTCTTCCCTCCCTCTGCGTCTGCGCCCAAACCCACACTTCCCACGAGCACACCAGTGGTATGGGGTACGGCCCTACCCCACTGACCTCGCCACCTGCCCCTGGACTACCTCTTGAAGATGGTCTAGAAGGGAAGACAGCAGCTCAGCTCCCTGCTGTGTTTCTTCCCCGAGTGTCTCCTTTCCTACTCATACACAGCATCTCACTTCCGACGCCTCTGGTCCCCAATGGTGTGGAGTTTTCCTGCCAGCAAGCAATTCTGCGACACCAGCTTTGTGTCCCACGGTAGAACTCCATTCTGATGCTGGCAACCTGGGCATTGTGCCCCTCAGGGCTCAGTCCTGCTAGATGGCCCTTCACGTCAGGCCCACAAATCAGGGAGATTCCCACAGGGGGCAGGGGTGATTAATTGGCTGGAATGGCTCAGGGAATGCAGAGAAGCACTGACTTGCTTCCCCATCTATTACAGGAGGTGACGGACAACCAGAGGAAGGGGCGTATGGGGCAAGGTCCATGTGAGCTCCGGGCCCTGGCGGGGTGAACCACCCTCCCCGCACCTCCAGAACCTACTATTGGAGTTTTATGGAGGCCTATCGTGTAGGCATGACTGCTCACTAAGTCCATTTCCAGCCCCTCTTCTAATCGTGGCTTGGTCTCTCCTGTGACCGCCTCCACCTGGGAGCCCACTCAGAGTCGCCTCCTTAGAACAAGACAGCCTCCTGTCCCCCAGGAAATGGCAAGTGTTTTGGGAGCCCCACCTGGGTCAGGAGCCAGGGGCTGAGAGACCAATTTGCTATTTGTTATTTGCTTCACAGACCCACTCTCCAAATGAAGGCACATTCTGGGGTACAGGGGGCTAGGAGTTCAGGGAGGACACAAACTAACCCCCGGCTCCCCGGCTCACACCAGCTCCGAATTGCCATAGTTATCAGCATCAAGGACAGGGAGCTCATGGTCCGGACAGGGACTCTGGATCCCACAGGGAGCAGTTCCCTGGGTAGGAGCCCCTAGGCCACACCCAGCATGAGGTGTGTGATCCCCTGGGGACCTGGCAGAATGCCCGAACACTTGGGGCAGGCAGCGGGGCACAGGACGGAAAGATGGGAGAAGAAAGGGCTTGGGTCTGTTCCTGGCCCAGAAATACCCATGCATGCTTCTGCGGGTGCCCAGGCAGCCCCAGCGGGTGACCTGCCTTCTTTCTGGTGGGTGGGGGAGGGGACAGGGCTGGGGGTGGGGGGGGGAAGGGAGATGGCAGTAGCAGCTTCCCCTGGGAACTCCAACCTACGACGCCCCTCCTGTCTCAGGGGCTCAGGCTGTGGAGCTGGCAAGCCCCTCGGGGGTCCCCTGGCATAAGCCCCCTCCTGCTCCTGCCCCGTAACCCCTCCAGGGGTCAGGGCCTCATCTGGGGAGCACGCAGCTCTTCTGGGCCATGGCAAGGCACCTGCTTTTCAGTTCTGTGTGTTTCTGGAAGGAGCCAAGGAGCAGGTACATGGTTTTGGAGAAGCTCCTGCCTGCTCCCCAGCAGCCATGCCTTCTCAGTTAGGGGCCTCCCACCCTAACTTCGGGCTAGAGTGTTTCCTGGCCCAGGGCCCATGAGATCATGCCCACCTTCGAGCGCTCAGCCCCCTTACCCCTCAGGAAGGGCCAGCAGGTGGAACACAAGTCCTTTGCTGGAGCTGGTTCCTTTCTTCTGGTTTGGAAGAATGAGCAAGAGAGAGAAGGCACAAATCGTGCTGTCCGTGGGGCCATAAAGCTCCTTCTCTTCTCGGGTGGGACAGCCAGTTCTGGCCTCTGACCTCAGGAAGCCTCTTCTCCCCAGCCCTACAGGCCTCTCTCTGCGGCATCTTTGCCCCAGCATCCTCCAGGGACAGGGGAGGGGGCTCCAGCCCGCCCCGTGCTGCCCCTGCACTGTTCCCCAGGGCTGGGCACAGCTTCTGCGTGGTCCTGCGCCACCATGGCCCTGCCTTGCCCTCTTCCAGAGGCTGCACGCCAGCCTCCACCCTGACCCAGAACCAGCCTCCACCCTGGCATAGAACCGGGGCAGAAAGTGGGCACCGGCTGCAGTGGCTCAGCAGGTGGTTTACCGTCCTGGGGTCCTGGGCCAGGGAGACCTTGACCTCGCTCCATGCCTCTCCTCTGGTGGCTTTCAGGGTCAGGACCCAAAGAAGTGGGACACAGGGCTTGATCAGAAAGGCTTTGCATGAAGTTGGTGCTTATGTGACTTGGGTGCCCTGGCACCAATAGGGCCTGCAGCTTCCCCTCTCCGGTGCCCCCCACACCACCAGCGCCACCCGGCCCCGCGATTGTCAAGGCCGAGATGAGCATGAGACCTTCCTAAAGCTGTCCCCAGCAGCTGCTGTGGCCCCAGGCCTGTCACTTAATGTGCTGGGGCTCGGTTTCCTCAGGGGACTATAGTGTGGTTGAGATGAAGAAACGGGTTATTGTGTAGACTGGAACATGAACAGGTGTGTGCTGGCGGCCCGTCCGCCTTCTTCCTGCATGTCCTCCCTGGTGACTTGTCAGGTATTTGGGAGGGGGGCACCCAGTTCCTGACAGAGGCAGCACAGGAGAGTGGTGGAGACATTCCTGGCTCTTCCAGGTCCTGGCTGTGTGACCTCTGGTGAGTTACGCAACCTCTCTGTGCCTTGCTCCCACATCTATAAACCTGGGGTGATGGAACAACAGTAATGCACACCTCAAGAGGTTGTTGTGACGACTAAACAGTCCAGGTAGGCTTGTCCACTCTGTACTGGGCACGTGGCAAGGGCTCCACAGGGCCTGGTGGTGTAAGCACGGGATGGTGTCCCGCCGTGGGGGATGGGAGGAATGCCACAGAGTCGGGAGCCGGGATGCTGTGCTATCTTTAGGTCTGTGCTGCTGCTCATCCTCTTTCCAAGGAATTGCCTTTTTTTTTTTTTTTTAAAGTTAGGGTCTCTATTACTTGCCTAACCACAGAATCACTCTGTGATGCTGAAATGTGAAAGCAGCAAACACCATTTCCTAAACTAAATGAATCTGACTTTAAGCCTGCACTTCCTGGAGGGAGACCACCCATGTTCGGCTTCCGGGGACCCCTTCCCACTCCATGGGCTCACGGGGAATTCCAAGCCCACGGATCCCTCTGTTCCCTGAGCACTGCCCCCCAGGGGCTCCAAGATGCCCCCCACGGGGTGTTTCTGGGCCGCAGCCAGGTGCAAGGATGCCCTGCTTCACTCTCCGCCCGGGAAGCTCTGTGGACCCACCCCCAGAGGGCACCCTCCCTCTGGAGGAGCCAAGGCCCAGGCTTGCTCCCAGCTGTGCCCCAGGACCCCAAGGGGATTCCGCGTGGGCCTGGCAGCCCTCAGAGCACAAAGACACTTCCTCCTTCAGGATGCGGGGTGGACGCGCTGGCAGGGGCCTGTGTCTGGACAGATGTCCGGACAAGCCTCCGGGGGCTAGGCATTAGCAAGGGAACAAAGAAATTGCTCAGAATTTTCAGACGTGAGCAAATCCCAAGATGACGTCTTTTATTCTTCAGCCAAGAAGAAATTCCAGCAGTCAAGCTTGATCTGTTTTCAACTCACCGAAAACAGACCTTTTAATGTGAGGGAAAAATACGGGGTCCTCGTGTCCCCACCTCCTTCTGCCCTTCTCCACACCTTTCTTGCCGAGCAGAATGACATCCTCAGACTCTTTCTCAACCCAGTGCCTCAGGCGGCCAGTGCGAATGGGAGGCTGCTAGCTGCCTTCCCCGCACAGCTGAGCCCCCTGGGCCCTGACTACCTGGGCTCCAGTTGGCACCGGCCCCACCGAGGTCATCCCCAGCTGCACGCCCGCCACCTCCAGCCCTGCTGAGTCCCCACGGCCAGTGAGGCCTGGTCCTCTCATTCTTGCTCAGGGGTGAGAGACCCTCCATAGTCTGCAGGAGGTCAGGTACACAGAGTCGAGCAAGGCAGGGGGACTGTGTTCCAATAAGACTTTATTGGTTCTTGCCTGAGCCCCCGTTCCCCCTGCCCCAGCCCACGGGGATCCCAGGGCCTTGGTGTAGGCGGATCTCCCCCACCCTCCCATGCTCCCCTGTGCACCAGCCCGACCGCACCTGCCCCGTTGGCCCATCCCTCCCGTGCCCTGCACCCCAGGACGTGGCCTGCCCGGTCCCCAGGTCCTCACAGTCTAGCCCACTGCGTGTTCCCTGTGCTGATGGGGGGCGGGGGGCAGAGGGACCCTGTGCAGGCTCGGGGTCCACAGGGGAGCAGGAGGCTGGCCGACAGCCAGGGACATGGCTCCCACAGAACCCAGCGCCCCGCTTGGAGGATGCGGGAAGGGGGACCTATGGAGCCACAGGAGGGCTTTCCTCAGGGAGCTGATTTTTAGGGGATCGATTTGTGTATCTTTGATCAGTTGGGTTTGTATGTGTTTGAATACAGCCAAAGGGGGCTTTGGCTGCCACCTCCCTCCCACACCTGCCCTCCAGCACCCCCCACCCTGTCCCATACCTTCCCTCCACACCCCCCTCCCAAAGCCACCTTCCAGCCCCACCAGGTCCCACACCTGCCCTCCAGCCCCCAGCAGACAGCCCGAGACCCGTGAGAGAGCAGGAGGGAAACCTAGATGAGATGGAACCCGGAACCCCTCCAAGCCCCAGCCTCATGGCATAAAACCTGTGCCCTTCTTACAGTGTTATGGGGAAGAAGAAATAAAGGAGATACTCCGTGGACCCGCCATGCAGGTGTACTCAGTAAGCCTGAGCCCCGCCCCTGCAGGTGGACAGGCTGGTCAGGACTCCATCCTCGGGCCACACCCTCCAGTCCTGCACCCTCACCACCACAGCCTGGACCCTGACCTTTGTCGTTTCCACCCTGAATGACCCCCACAGCCTCCTTGCTGTCCTCTTACCCTCCTGCTGTCCCTACTCCAGTCCTGCTGGAGAACACCTTCAAAAAATACAATAGCTGGGGCACCCGGGTGGCTCAGTCATTAAGCATCTGACTCTTGGTTTCCACCAAAGGACTTGTTTCTGCCTGTTGGCTGTTGTGAGGAACACTGCTGTGAAATTTGTGGACAAGTGTTTGCCTGCACTGTTGTACAACCCTCTCCACACAGCACAAGGGGTCCGTTTTCTCCACATCCTTATCCGCACTTGGCATTTCTCTGTCTCTGCCTCTTCCTTCCTCCCTCTTTTCCTTCCATTCCCTTCCCTTTCCTTTCTTTACCTTTTCCTTCCTTCCTTCCTTCCTTCCTTCTTTCCTTCCTTCCTTCCTTCCCTTCTTTCCTCTCTACTTAGCAGGTATGAAGTGGTGTGGTTTTGATTCACATTTTCCAGATACTAATGTTATATTTTTCCATATGCCTGTTGGCCCTTTGTAGATCTTCTTTGGAGAAACATATGTCCAGATCTTTTGCCCATTTTGAAATTAGGTTAATTATCTTATTATTGAATTATAAGAGTTCTTTGTGTATTTTTAAAACAAGTCTGTTAGTAGATGCTTGGTTTGGAAAGCTTTTTCCCATTCTGAGGGTTGTATTCTCACCTTCTTGAGAGTGGCCTTTAAGAAGTACAAAAGCTTTTCATTTTGATGAAGTCAGTTTAGCTCCTTTGGTTGTCGATGCGCTTGGTATCGTATCTAAGAAACCATTGCCCAATCCGATCTCACAACATTTATGCCTGTATTTCCCTCTAAGATTCATCATTCCAGTTCTTACACTTAGGTCTTTGATCCATTTGGAGCTAATTTTTTATATGGTTTGAGGTAGGGGTCTAATTTCATTCTCTCACACGTGAATATCCAGTTGTCCCAGCACCATTTCTTACAAAGACTATCCTTTCCCTATTGAATTGTATCTGTGCCCCTGTCAAAGGTCATGGACCATAAGTGTGAGGGCGTATTTCTGGATTTGATCCCATCCATCGATCTATATGTCTATGCTGTCGCTGGTACCACACAGTCTTGATTACTACAGAGAATAAGTTTGGAAATCAAAAAGTGTGAGTCCACCTTCTCTGTTCTTTTCCAGGATTTTGGGAGGATTCTTCTGGGTCTCTTGAATAAAAAAACAATCAACTGGGTCACTCTTCTGCTTAAAGACCTCTTGTAATTCCCTGTGGAGTGTGGAGCACTTGGCACACTGGTCTGGTTCTGGTCTCCTAAGACTCGCTGTAAGGGTGGCCTGTGGGTTGGGGGTGGGGGGCAACAGGCACTCGCACTGTTCCGTGGACATCCCCGACACTCCAGCTGAGTCATGAGGTGGGAAAAGTCAGGTCGTCCACAGGCTGGATTTGATAGGCCATGGGCCCCTAATCCCTGGTGGGGAGCTGCTTTCCCTGCAGAGTCCAGCGTGGCTTTCCGCCCACTCTGCAACAGTTTGCAAGAGCGAGCCCTTATCTGGAGGATTTGCTGTGTGTCAGTGGAGGCCCTGACTTTCCAAAGGTTGCATGGCTGCCTGATGAGAATCCAGGGGTCTCCACGCGGGAACTGTGTCTCCAGAACGTACGATCTTGCCCACTACACCATACGTCTCCCCCATGTAAGTACCTCGCAGTGCCCCAGCCGAGGGACTTTGTAGCCGGAATGCACCCGGACACATATTCACACAAGCAACTGAATTTAGAAGTTAAAAAATTATTGTATGGTAGTAAAATAGACACAAAAGTATGGTGCCCAGTTCGGAGGCGTTCTGCACATTCAAATTTTTGCGCGCCCATCAGCAGAACATTTGGTCTTCTCAGACTGTAGACCGTGCAATCATTCAGCAGTGATGTCCCTGGTACACATCCCCCCACCCCAGGCACCCACCAGTCTACTTTCTGTTTCTATGAATTTGGCTATTCTAGGGACCTCAGAGAAGGGAATGATGTGTTCGTCTTCTTGTGGCTGCTTTCTGCACTTGGCGTAATGCCCTCCAGGTTCGTCTACAGGGTAGCAGGTGTCGGGATTTCCTTCTGTAAGACTGCAGAATGTTTTGTCGGAGACATGCAGTAAGCCACATCTCGTTCTTCTGCTCACCTGTCCATGGGCACATCATGAATGACGGCTGCTGTGAGTCATGCTGCACCCAACATGGGTGGGAGAAGCGCATTTCTATTGTACTGATTAAGGAAATCCAGGCTTCAGAGGACAAGGTCCATCCCCTGGGCTGCCCTACACCCCTCTGGCACCCACGGTGCCCCGTCTCATCCTTGTAAGGGACCCAGTTGGCTGGAGCAGGCACTGAGCCCACCTTCCTGGTAGGGTGCGGGGGGGGCACACACCTGTCACGGACACATGGGGCACCATGCGCCATGTGGCACCGGAAGCCTGCACCGAGCTCCCAGACCCCGGAGGGGGCACACGCCTGGGGCTCCACCTGGCATCCTCTCCCAGTCTCCCACTGGGTCTCCCATTCTCCCCGACCAAGTCTGACAGGTGGGGACACAGCAAAGTCAGAAGGTTTCTGACAGGCATGGTTCTTAGAAACTTTTCTAAAAAGTTAAATGAAGCTTCCAGGAGGTAGGTTCTGCCAGAACACAGAGTCTCAGAGGCTCATCTCCAGAGGGCCACCTAGTGAAGTTGCTCGGCCCTTGTGGAAAGAGGTGACCGGCCTGCACAGGGGCTTGGCTGCCAATGGGTGTCAAGGGGATGCTCCCGTTGCCACACTGCCATTCATGGGGCATCCGATTACCCCACAGACACCTCTGTCCTTGTGAAGGAAGGGGCAGTCTGTGGCTTCCTCTACCAAGCCGAGTCTCTACGGCCATTCTTTTCCCTAGAATTTAGGGAGCCCCTGCTATGCTCCCTGGCATTGCTCTAGGGGTGGGAAAGCAGACAACTGCCTGCCCTGTGGGAGCTCTTCTTCCAGGCCCAGACAGCAGAGGAAGATGAAAGGAGTGACATATATGTGTCTGATGCAAAGTACTGTAGAGGAAAGGAAAGGAAGTCTGGGGTTGGTGGTGAGCTGTGTTTTTTTAACAGAGTGGTCAAGAAAGGCCTCACCAAGATGGTGACATGGTGGCAAGATCTGACAAAGAGAGGGAGAGAGCCACACAGTGTCTGGGAAGTGTTCTAGCAGAGAGGGCAGCATGTGCAAAGGCCCTGAGGTAGAAGCCCATAGCAAGGAGGCTGGAGTGTCTAGAGCTTAGTGTGCAGAGGGGTGGGGAGGGGATGAGGCCAGTGAAGAGGGGGGGGTAGGCAGTCTCAGGGCCCCCCTTCTGGATGCTGCTATGCTAGGAGTCTGCCCCAGTGCCCTGAATCCTGCTCAAGGCACCATGGACAACCAAGCCAGGACTCTGGGAGAGGGATGGGCACTGAGATCCAACCTGCTCCAGGCCTCCTGCCCCCCGGAACTGTTTTGTTTTGCTTTGTTTTCTGTTTTGCACAAGAGGGAGGCTCAGGCAGCCAGAGGCCC
The DNA here is from genome assembly GCA_004024625.1 of Mellivora capensis. Classification (NCBI taxonomy): domain Eukaryota; kingdom Metazoa; phylum Chordata; class Mammalia; order Carnivora; family Mustelidae; genus Mellivora; species Mellivora capensis. The sequence goes on along the minus strand of PISX010005690.1, from coordinate 10,510 downwards.
TGCTCGCAGGGACCAGCCTCCCCCCAGCCTGCTGGGTCCCTTTGGAATGTCCCCACACTGTGGCCCGCTATCCTGTTGGTCTCTCCCACTCAGCCATAGCCAGGCTGTCCCCCAGCACCAGGTGCTCGAAAACACTGGCCTGAATGAGGGTACATTTGTCCACCACTGACCTGCAAGACCCTGCAATCCCCTTCCCTGGTGTCCCAAGGGCTGTGGCTCACTGCAGGCTGAGGACGTCAGGACTGGGCCGAGAGCCCGCCGTGCCGTCCCTCAAGGATGCTGACGGTATCGTATTGTCTTGCTGGCAACAACATCTGTCATTATTAAAAGTGTCTCTGACATGAACCCTTTAATTTACAGGGTGAGTCCTATTCCTGGGAAGGGGCCTTTTCCCAAATGCGGCAGGAACTGCTGGTCAGGATATCCTCCCAAGGCAAGTGCAGCCCAGGTGAGGGCCCCAGGGGGACAGCAAGGGCCCCGAGGCAGAAATACCTGCTCCTCTCTGGGCAGGACTTGGGACTCACTCCCCAGCTCCGCCAGGAGGTCCCTTCAGCAGCAGCTGAAGGCTGGGGACTACGGGTCTCTGCAGATGTCCTCCCCTCCCCCCAATTGAAAACGTCCCCCTCACCCCATGAACAGGGTGTCGTCCTCCTGGGAGGACATGGGGCCTTGTGTGATCGTGCCACACCCCTAGCGCCCCCCCACCCCCGCCCCACAGGTGTCCTTGTTCTCAGAAGCCAAACAGAGCCGGAGGACCGGCTTCCGGGACACACCCTGGCAGCTGGGTAAAGCGGGCCGGCCCCTGGCGGAGCTCCCCCTGTGGCCTCTGGAGCCCACCTGCCCCAGACCCTGAGAGCCCCACCCGCCGGGACCTCCTGCTGCCTCCCTGACCCAGGAACTTCATATTTATTTTAAACCCTAAATGCTAATGAAGATCCAAGTGCTTCTGATGATCACCCTGGGGGTGCCCCCCAATGCTCCTGGGGCGCTGGGGACATGGCAGCAGCAGCGGGGGCCATGTTGGGGTGCACTTGGAATTGTGGTTAAGAGGGTCTCATCTTTTGGAACAAGGTGACACTCGGGAGGAGCAGCATTGATAGACGATGAGCAGACCACTCCCAGTCCCTCTCGGACAGGTGGCCCATGGCCCAGAGCTGCAGGGAGGCTGGCTTCCTCACTCCCCATGGTCCCTGAAGCCTTGGGAGCCTGCGCCTCGGGGGGCCCTCCAGTGGGAATGTCAAAGGCTGTGTCCTCCTGCGGCTCCGCCACGATGCTTCAGGTCACCAAGCGTTGGTACTTATGTCCTTAACTGGCAAATCGCCACTGAAATTCTGGCCCTTCCCCATGGCTTCCCAGGCCCACCTATAGGTGGAACTTTCTGGCAGTGAGCACTTGCTGATCCAGGTGGGGACTCCTGACCATCTGTCTGATGATGCCCGACAGGGCTTCAAGACCCACCAGATCCACAGACGTAGAAGGCCAGGTTGGCTCTGCCTGCTGGGACGCCCTGTGACCCCACCCAAGGGCATCAATGTGTCCCCTGCTCCCGTCACCCACTGACTCTAGCTGCTTCTCACTTGTGTCAAGCTAAGGGAGGGGCCGTCAGTTTTTAGAGAGAACCAAATTCCTTTTGTGTTAAAAAAAAATACCGTTCTTGTAAACTATGTCTGATGGGCCCGTTGTGATAACATGGTTACATTTGGGGGCACATTTCTGTGCCAGGACCTGCTGCTTCCCGTGCAGGACAAAGGCCGCCCCCCCCACCCCCTGCCTCCAGCAGACAAGCTCCGGCCCCCCGAGGTTGGCACCTCAGCCTCTGCTAAGAACAGCTTCCTGGTTTCCATGTTGCAACATAAACCAAACCGCAGAGGTTATGACTTGTCTGTTTCTTCTTTCATGAACCACCAGGCAAAACGGCGGGCCCTGCCCACTTCCTGCTCACGTGCAGGGCCTGCAACGACCTTACACCCCAGGAAGTGAGGTCAGAGCGAGGCCTCCCCACCCCTGCAGCCAGCTCTCAGCCCCGCCTGCCACCCACCCACCCACCAGCCGCACTGGCGAGGCTCCTCCCGGAGCCCAGAGGGCCGATCGATCGCGGGCACAGATCCACAGAAGCGTGTCTGAAGCCCATCCCGTCTCTTTGGGACCCAGGCAGGGCTTGAGCCGTGGCTGGCTGGCCTCCGGGTCCCTGGCACCTTTCCGAGGCCCAGCGTTCCTCCTGCATGGGGGCGGCGGACAGGTGTGGGTGAAGGTGGCTCCCGTGTCCCTGCGATCCCTTCAGTCCCTGCTCGGTCTCCGGGCCATTGTATCTCTGTGAAGGCACCAGCCTGCCTCCACCCGAGCGCTTCTCAGGGCTGCCCTGCCCTCTGCCAGGTTTCCGTCACCCCTTCCCAGGCAAGGCGACGGGGGACCGCGCCGCTGGGCAGTGACTTGGGTGGTTGCTCATTGTCCCGTCCCTCACTGAGCCAGGACGTCTCTGTCATCGAAGCAGGGCCCAGCTTCCCAGGGGGGCACATTTGCCTCCTCTCCTCTTCTCACTCTTTCTCAGCCTTTTTTGTCCCTGCGTGTGTTTGTTCCTTATCCACCCAACAGATCTTTATTGGCCTATCCCAGGCCAGGGACACAAAGGCCACTAAAACAATGACATGTGAGGCCTGTTGGCCAAGAGGGGCCCTTCTGCCGGCCTGCGGAGCCCAACCGGTGCACCCAGACAGCCGACAGCTCCCCCCTCCTCCCACCCCGGGGCTCTGCGGGTTCCCGAGCACCCTGATGGGGGCCCACCCCTCCTCCAGGGAGCCTTGGAATAAAAGAGGTGCCCCAGGCCCTGCTGGGTAATTCTCTTGCCAGTGGAACCTTTTTTCCTCCTGTTCTTTTTTCCTGTTCCTGTTCTTCCTGTTTAAAAACTTGAAACAGAAAACAAAGGGCTCAGATGTTGTTTTATTCTCTCCGAGCTTGTTCAGGTGCCTGACAAACAGCGGAAGAGCTCCCAGCCCCTCTGCTTTCGGTTTTGTGGGCTCGCAGCCAGGAGGTTCTGGAAGGGCTCCTGAGCTGGGGGGCCCAGACACGCGGACTTCTGTCCTCCCGTGTGAGCCTGCCTGCGTGTCCGTCCACAGTGAGCTTGTGAGGCAAGCCCCTGCTCCACCATTCCTGCCTGCCGATTAGGAACCACTCTCTCAAAAATACATTATATGTTTATAAAAATTTTTTTTAAATGATGATTAAAAAAAACAAAATAAAGTAAAATGGAAAAAAAAAAAGAAACCACTCTCTCCTTTTTTTTTTTTTTTAAAGATTTTATTTATTTATTAAAGGCAGAGGGAGAGGGAGAAGGAGCCTCAAGTGGGACTCCATCCCAGGAACCCGGGATCATGACCTGAATCCAAAGCAGACACTTCACCGACTGAGCTGCCCAGGCGTCCTGAAACCACACTCTCTTTGAAAGAAATATGAACACAACTACCCCCAGGGGTCGGCAGCGGCTGAGCTGAGAGAAGAGCTCGGGATGTCGTTAAATATTAACAAAGTGGGGCGCCTGGGTGGCTCAGTGGGTTAAAGCCTCTGCCTTCAGCTCAGGTCATGATCCCAGGGTCCTGGGATCGAGGCCCACATCGGGCTCTCTGCTCAGCAGGGAGCCTGCTTCCTCCCCTCTCTCTGCCTGCCTCTCTGCCTACTTGTGATCTCTGTCTGTCAAATAAATAAATAAAATCTTTAAAAAAAAAATATTAACAAAGTGGATTCAGAATTTCCAACATTCGGCACACGGGCACTGGGAGCAATAAACATTTATAGATCTTTTTCATTTATTTATTTGAGAGAGAGAGAGAGAAAAAGAGAGAGAGAAAGCACGCGCACAAGGGGGGAGACCAGCAGGCAGAGGGAGGAGCAGGCTCCCTGCTGAGCAAGGAGCCCAATGCAGGGCTTGATCCCAAAACCCTGGGATCATGACCTGAGCCGAAGGCAGACAACTATCTGAGCCACCCAGGCGCCCCAAGCAATAAACATTTAAAAACAACTCAGATCTCATCGACAGAAGGTGAAACTCATCTTGAAACCCTCCTGAGCTCATGGCCAGACAAAGCAAGTTCCTTCCCACGTGGGCATGGATGTGAACTTGAGGAGCCCTGGCTGCGTCTCTTGCCTGTGGCCAGAGCTTTCTTCCCGCAGCCTCAGATGGATCCTCAGAGACACACGTGGGGGGATATCTCAGAGGCCCTGGTGGGAATTGCCTCTGTTTTTGCAAAATGTATTTAAAGGCAGAGCGTGTAGCAGAGGCCTCAGTGTGTGCGGGGTTCGGGGTGGGGTGGGGGCAAAGACCAGACTCAAGCCATTGGAGGACTTTCTGCCAACTGGTCCCTGGCATTTTGCCATCACTCAGCGACTATAAAATCATGAAGCACTACGAGTATTTTTCGGAGGAATATTTTTGAATTCTGAGTTACTTCCAAATACTGGGAGAGACCCTTTTCTTTTTTTTCCATTATACTTACTCTAAACTCTTTTAGGGATGGTAAAGGAACTGCAGGTCCCCTGCCTGGGGGTGGGGATGGGGGATATGAGCTCAACACTAGCTTGCTGGTTCCACTTGCTTTTCCAGGCGGTCCGGCTGTCCGGCAGCATGTGGGGCCTTGCTAGAAAGCCTTATTGAAAGAATCCCTTAAAATCAGGACACTTCATCCTTCCCCCATTAATTTATACCATATTTTGATAAACACAAAAATCTCAGGTGTTCTTCAAATTTGTTGTACAATTTTTTTAAAATATTGTTTTCAAATTTCTTCCATCTTGAGAGTTCAATCCAATGTTGCTGAGGGAATAAATTAAGAAATCACTGAATCAGAAGTATTTCATGATTACTTCTTTTTAAATTCACACTTTGCAACAGCCCTGGGAATAGTGGCTATTATAGTTCTTATTTTACAGATAAGGAAACAGTCTGAAAATAAAGTCCAAGTACCTGTTGGGGGAGAAGGCCGGGGTCCCGATGCAAGTGTCCCCAACTCCCAAGTCCACAGACGGAATTCCTCCAGCTCTTTCTGGCATGGACTCTTGGAATTGAAAGAGAGCCGTCCTCTCCCTTGGCTACTAGTTCCCTGTGTGTATTTATGTTTTTAAATATTTTATTTATTTATTTATTTATTTATTTATTTATTTATTCATTTTAGAGAGACAGAGAGAGCACAAGCAGGGGGAGCGGCAGGCAGAGGGAGAAGCAGGCTCCCCACCGAGCACGGAGTCCAACGCGGGACTTGATCTCAGGACCCCGAGACCATGACCTGAGCTGACAACAAGAGTCAGATGTTTGCCCCCAACTTGTGTGTATTTCAAAGGAAGATGTAACACGGGACTTCATGTGTGCTTATGTGTCCAAACACTCACTCTGCAAAACTGGGTGCAGTTCACAGGGTCTGACACGTGGCTCTCCTCCTTGGAAACCCGGGTGGGTTAATTGTGGCTTCCCCAGAATTTGCTAATAATATAGTTCCCCTCAGAGAAAGGTTCTAATTTTGCAAAGGACAGTCCCATGAGGCTGGCTCTCCTCCACCCTGCCTTCCTTACACCGAGATGAAGTGACTCGAGCCAACAGCGTGCTTTTACAGTAATTTACTTTTGTTAACATTTTATATTTCAGCTCTTCTCAAATCATATTTTCCTGAGGAAATTGGAAGAGTTCTTCACATGCTTGCCAGCATTTTTCTCACTCTCAGCTTTGGCCTCAAGACGTTAGCAAGATTTTGAACTACACTGTGCTGGAACCCATCTTGTGCCATGCAAAAAACCCAAAAAAACCAAAACCAAAAAACCCAAAAATTCATGGCACAAATACGACTGAGTGTCTTTGAGCAATGATGCTTAATCTAAGTCAGAATTTGCAGGGTGCCCTGTGGGGTTGACTAAGCATGTATGATATAATAAAATTATTTTAAAATAACAAATATTTATTTTATGAGCACATTGGTAGGATCAGTTTTCCCCCATCAGGATGGGTACTTAAAAAAATAATAATAATAAAAGCAAAAACCAGAAAAGAGCAAGTGTTGATGAGGCTGCGGAGACATTGGAAACTTAAGGCACTGTTGATAGAAATATACAAATGGGCATAGCCGCTGTGGTCGGCAGCTTGTAAAATTACCATGTGATCCAGCAATTCCTCTTCTGGGTGTATACATCCCGCGAAGAGCAGCCAGACTTCTGCACCTGGGTTCGCTGCAGCTTTATTTACGGGAGATGAGAGATGGAAGCAGTGTACATGTCTCTGGCTAGATGAGCGGATAAGCAAAACGTGCCGTGTACATACAAGGGCATATCGCTCTGTCTTTAACTGGAAGCAAATTCTGACACCTGCTACCCCATGGATGAACCCCGAGGACATCATGCCGAGTGGGACAAACCAGTCACAAAAGAACAAATACTGTGGACAATGATGCCCCAAGTCTGGGCTCTGAAGAACCGCTAGTTTTCCTGCCTTCCCAGCACCCATCTTCGAAGACTCACTTTTAGATCACGGTAATCTTCGTTTCCTACGGTATCTGGTGCAATCAGATCTGTGTAAAACATGTTTCAGGGTGATGATATAAAATATTTGAGATGGAGGCTAATATTTTAAATATAATTTTAATTTGTATAAATTAAATATGCAAAATAAAATTTTGCATAATCATTTTGCACTTCTTCACTTTATTTGAAGCAAGAGCCTCCTCATTGGTTGTACAACCTAACACCTTTTTGGAGCACAGGAGTCTGGTGAATCATTTTATTCAGAACACACCCCTCCATAAGTGACAGGTACATGTGATTCTACATGTACATACATGGTTTTAAAAAAAAATATTTTATTTATTTATTTATTTGACAGAGAGAGATCACAGTAGACAGAGAGGCAGGCAGAGAGAGAGAGGGGGAAGCAGGCTCCCCTCCGAGCAGAGAGCCCGACGCGGGACTCGATCCCAGGACCCCGAGATCATGACCCGAGCCGAAAGCAGCAGCTCAACCCACCGAGCCACCCAGGCGCCCCTGTACATACATGTTTTTAGAGCATCATGGACATAGATTTATTTGAAACTTGTACAGAGTTGGCTTGAGTACGGATCCAACAGCTCTCGGTAGTGTGTAGCCTGAATATTGGGGCAGAAAAAAATCACATATTCATACTGAATTGCTTAAGATAGTCTTTTGCTTCAGTTCTTCCAATGAAGCTGAGGAGAGCAGGGTACTTGGGTCCATGCCTTCAACGCGGCCCCTTCTGATAGTGAAACAGTAAGAAAAAAGAAGCAGAGGAGTGCTACAAATGGTTGTAAGTGTAAGTGTTTCAAATAAAGATGAAAAGGTCATTGTTATGAGATGGACTTAATTACTCTGCGGTGGTAACCACGAACTCTGTTTCTGTGAATAGGAATGATTCAGATCAAACACCATGGTAGAAACGTGCTATTAGATGGCCCCTGGGGTACATCCGTCCATGTCATGAAAGGCTTTCTGCACCTCCAGTGTCCAACAGCTTTTTCCTTATAAAACAGGACCGGGGCCCCTGAGTGGCTCAGTGTCTGCCTTGAGCTCAGATAGTGATCCCAGGCTCCCTGCTCAGTGGGGAGTTTGCTTCTCCCTCTCCCTCTGCCTCCCCTTCCTCCTGTATGCATGTTCTCTCATTCTCAAATAAATAAAAAATCTTTAAACAAAACCAACAAAACAGTGCCCAAGGAGTTTAAGTGGATTTCCTCATGCCACATGAAATTGTGCCTAGACCTCTTTTTCAAAAGGACTGCATCAGTCCTCCTAGCCCAGACCCTCTGGGAAGCAGAAGCAAAGACCCCCCCCCCTCCTTGGGGGAATCGCACTGCATGAGGCTCCTGTTTCCCATGCAATATTTCCTGGCCCTGGGTGTGGTCTCTGGCTATGGCAGTGGCCCAGGCCATGAGCTTTTCTTCCCCAATGCCTCATTTTCCTTGCCAGTGGGGGAGGGGACTGTGCCCCTCACAGCTATATTAACGACAGCAGTGCCAAGACATAGCTCTTTGAGTGACTCTGACTTGGTATTTTCTGAAAATCCACAACTGGCTAATTGTGGTTGACAAGCATCTTTCTGAGAACTAACCCTAGAAACTCTCCACTCCCCAATATACACACTTTTAGTAGTCTCTAGAGGAAACCCAAGAGGAACATACCAACCCTTCCTTTATTGAGAAACTAACCTAGGTATCAATCTGATTTTTCACAACATCCTTCTGTCTACTAACTAGAAATAAACAGTAAGTATGCTTACTTTCTCTGATGTCAAAATCAGTTGTTTTGAAAAATGTTTTTGGTCATTTATAAGGTAGAATGTTAACTCAGCTCATTCTAGTGATTTACAATCTTTTAACTTCATTTTGTCATGAGGCTTTGTAAACCTCACTTTTAGAAAGCAAAGTGTGTGTGTGTGTGGGGGGGGGTTATTTGACAGAGAGCACAAGTAGGCAGAGAGGCAGGCAGAGAGAGAGGGGGAAGCAGGCTCCCCGATGAGCAGAGAGCCCGATATGGGGCTCGATCCCAGGACCCTGAGATCACGACCTGAGCCGAAGGCAGAGGCTTTAACCCACTGAGCCACCCAGGCGCCCTGTGTGTGTGTGTTTTTAAGAGAATCTTTTATTTCACAGACAGGAACTGATCCAGGAAATGCAAATATGTTTCTCAAGGGAAGTGCTCTGAAATCCTGGTCCTGGGAAGGACAGACGAGAACCAACAGCACAGTGCTGCATGACCATTAGGAACAGTGACTGCCTTAGGGACCCTTATACCTGGAATAGCACTTTCATTTCTGCTGCAAAAAAATGAGACAGGGTCAGTGTTATCTTGCCATAAACGTTCGGACAATGCGGGCCTACAGCTTTACCAAAAACCAGGTTTTCTGACTTTGGAGTGCAGTGTGGATATCTCGAGCTCAAGTCTCCATGAAAATTCCATGACCATGAAGACAACTGGATATCAGAACTTGTTTTCTGGAAAGGCTCTGATGAAAACTTTTGCACTGGATGTGAGTGTCTGAGGAAGCTCAATGTATTAACTTTTCTTTTCTTTTCTTTCTTTCTTTAAACGTAGTATACTTGAGTGTCTTGTAGTTTATGTGAGAAAACGAGAACTCCTGAGACCAAAGCTGCATTTTCGATGCAAAAGCCTGTTTATTACTACAATTTAAGTAACAGTGTTTTCAAAACTGAAATTCACTTAAATTAACCTAGTTAAATTAGGCTAGCCTAGTGTCGGGTTAAGAAATACTTGAAGACCACACTGCCAAAACGGGGAACTTCAGGGGACTTCTTTAAACTCTCAACCTCAAAGGAAGGAAACCAACTAACGAATAATGATAACTTGGAGAAAATAAAGGTTTAGGATCCGCACCAGATTCGGAGTTAACGTAACGACAGGCACTTCGCAGGCCAGTTCACATCAGACTTGTGGGATGCGGGTGGTAGCCAGCGCTTAGGGAAAGAGTTTTCTGTCCCGGGCGCGCACATTACTGCGTACTTTCTGGCACTTCCAGCCAGGACCCCCGGCCCCCGGGCGCCCCGGACCCCGCGCCACCGCTGTCCCCTGCTCCGGTCACTGCATCCCCCGCCGGCCCAGGCCAGGTCCCGCCGCCTTCAGGACAAAGGAGCCCGGCGCCTAGTGGGGCGCAGCCCGCGCGGGGCGGCCGCAGACCCCCAGCACGGTTGGCAGAGCTCTGCCAGCGTCTTCGCAGGAAGCACCTGCGGCCCCGGACAGTTGGTCCGGACTGGTCACCGCGCGGATTGATTGTTTTCTTTGCAGCTTCTTATTATCTCTTTGGCCAGGCAGGCCCACAGCCCGAAGTGCGTGGCGCCCGGCGGAGCGAGGCTGCAGCGCAGCGGCGGGGCGGGGCCGCGGCGTCTGGGCGTCCGCGATAAGGCGGGCGCGGGGCAGGCCGTCCGGCTCCGCCCGGCTCCGCGCCCCGCCTCCTCCTCTTCTCCGCGGGCCGGCCGGGCGGGGCGGACGCGCCACGCGCACGACCAATCGGCGGCGCCGGGGACGATTCAAAAGGCCGAAGGGCCAATGGGAGACCGGGGTGGCCTCGCTGGGGGGCGGGGCGGGGGCGCGGCGCGGCGCGCGCTCGAGGGAGGGGCGCGGGCGCGGGCGCGACGGGGGGTGTCGTGCGCGCGGAGCCGACGCCGGGTGCTGCTCGGCGACTGTCCCGGAGCCGTTCACGTCCCGCCGGAGCCTGGCGCAGGTGAGCGTCCCCGTGCCCGCCGCCCAGCGCGGCGCGGCCTCCGGGTGCGGGGGGCAGGGGATGCTCGGCCCTGGCTTCCCCTGCAGGGGGTCGGCCGGGCCGCGGCGGAAGTGGAGCGGAGGTGGAAATCGCGGGCGCCTCCCTCCATTTTGGGCGCGCCGCGGCGGTGTCGGCCGGGAGGGCGGCGGTGGTGGGCCTGGGGCCCCTGGGTGCGGCCGCGGCGGGGACGGGGTTGCCGGGGCCCGGCGGGCGGGACGGGGGATTCGGGGGGGGCGCGGGGACGGGGATGCGCTG